>NIVC01002821.1:0-138044 GCA_002269645.1 Macrostomum lignano | reverse complement strand
GTTGAATTACGTAAACAAGTACCTCGATACTATAATTCTAAAGACCAAAAAGTCGAGATGCAAAGGAAGAAGAAAGCAGTTTGGGGAGGCTATCGCAGCTCACGTCAACGCTATTGGTGCCAACAAGCGGACCGGAGAAGAGTGCCGAAAAAAATCGTCCGATTTGAAGTCCGATGTCAAATCGAAGATGGCTTCGCAGCGGCAGGACAAGCAGGCCACTGGGTGGACCTCCAACTGCAGCAGATCTTACTTCCTTCGAACAGGACGCAGCTGCAATGATGGCTCCTGAGAGTATCGTCGGAGTGTCAGGTGGACTAGATTCAATGCAGACAGACTCCTCGGATCGGCGCTCGAGTCCATTTAATGACTTGTCTGGCCCATCGGCACCACCGATGCCAAGTGGCTCAGCTCTAGCGAACAACCTGCACGAGAGTCTAACCAGGCGCATTGGACTGTCGAAATCTCCGAAGAGGGCCAATATTGAGCGTGCCGCGATGAACAACATGGAGGGGATCTATCAGTGTGAAGAACAGAGACTGGCGGGTTGAAAAAGAACGTCTGGAGGTAGAGAAAGACCGGTTAGCTATCGAGCGTGAGCGACTGGATATTGAGAGGGCTCGACTGGCACATGAGACAAAGAAAGTGTAAACACTGGGACATATGTGCGTCGATGTCAAAAACTTCAATGTCAGTGTTTCTTAATGTTAATGCTACCGTTTAACCTTTCTCGTTTACTAAATAACTAAATAAACTAAGCAACTCTTAACAAGTTTTAAAAATCGCGGATACAGAAAGCAGTAACATTGGGATCGTTGCCCACTTCGGCCATAGACAACATTTTTTCGCTTCGCGATAACTTGCGAACTGCGTAAGTTGCGAGAACCCTAGGTTAGCTTCGAGAAACAGCTTTACGACCCGTCTTACGCCAAGCGCAAAGTTCGGACTTACGCCTTCACTTACCATAGAACTTACAATAGTTTGGAGAAAGACCCCCCTGGTATCGCCCTATGGATTTATTTATTTGGCGTTTTATTGTGCCAGGCCAAATAAATATGTTCCTGTAGTCTATGGCCGAGGGCTCAAGTGGAGAATAAATACATTTCTGTAGTCTATGGCTGCGGGCTCAAGTGGAGAATAAATACATTTCTGTAGTCTATGGCTGCGGGCTCAAGTGGAGAATAAATACATTTCTGTAGTCTATGGCTGCGGGCTCAAGTGGAGAATAAATACATTTCTGTAGTCTATGGCCGCGGGCTCAAGTGGAGAATAAATACATTTCTGTAGCCTATGGCCGCGGGCTAAAGTGGAGAATAAATACATTTCTGTAGTCTATGGCTGCGCGCTCACGTGGAGAATAAATACATTTCTGTAGTCTATGGCTGCGGGCTCACGTGAAGAATAAATACATTTCTGTAGTCTATGGCTGCGGGCTCAAGTGGAGAATAAATACATTTCTGTAGTCTATGGCTGCGGGCTCAAGTGGAGAATAAATACATTTCTGTAGTCTATGGCTGCGGGCTCAAGTGAGAATAAATACATTTCTGTAGCCTTTGCTGCGGCTCAAGTGGAGAATAAATACATTTCTGTAGTCTATGGCCGGACCAACTGGGAAAAAAGTTATACTGATGAGGCCGAGCCAAGCCCAAGCGAACGCGGCACTGCATCGCTGGCTCGGCTCGCCCAATCCACCTGTTTTGCTTAAGCCAGTCTCTCACTTAACATCCCATTAGCAAGACTAGCCTGCAAGGGACTCTGATCATATTTTAAATTATAATAAAACTTGTCTATGTAATACAATTTGTTCTGCGTTCTTTTGTTTCTCTGGATTAAAGTATTTTGACCTTTTGAATCAAAGCTTTTGTTGTTATATTACTCACAGTACTATCATGAAGCACTGGTGTGGCAAGAGGACAGAACTCTTTTAACTTGTAGAATCATATTTTGCAAGAATAGAGGATAATTTTTCCGATAATAGCACAAAATTTTCCATTTTATGCAATTCTGAAGATTCTTCGAAGCCAGCTTGTGTTGTCTCCGAGGTGGTTTCAAAATTTGGCTTTGTAAAACAGTACTGGAGACCGGCAAACATGCAGGTGTGAAGCAAAAGTTATACTTTCTGAAAGAGTCAGCCTTTTGCAGCAATGATGCATATTTTACTCCAAGCTGCCGCAACCTTTCCTACATAGCCATTTTTCAATGCTTACAGCTGACACCTTGCATGCTTGGCAGCCGAGAGTGACATCTGCCAAGAAGACTGCTTTAGTTGCACAATATCCTCGAGAGGGATTCTGTCCCATTATTCCCAGCACTCACTCAACAGACAGGCACTCAGCACGGCTTTGTTTGCTGACGGAGATTACAAAGGAGGCGCTGGCTGTCAAGTTTCAGCCCAGCGACTTAATTGGAGCCCGGGCCTCCAGCGCAGCCTCAAAGTGGGCAAATATTGGAATTTTACTACAAAAGGGAGGCATTTCTAAGGACAAAATTACAGATTTTGCAACTTTCGAGGCCGCTCGTGCGTCATACCCGTTTACGAGGCTGGAGAGCATGAAGCTCGCAGAGCTACTGTAAACTCACCTATAGTAACGGCATTTGCTTTCTAACTGGAATTCTCTAGATAGATTCAAGTACCACTAGTGAGTCCAGTAGTTCTTGAATGGATTTTTCTCGCCACGCAGGTTCTGAGGCAACATCTGCGTGGCGAAAGTGCTTAGGGTTGGGGTTGGGGTTGGGTTAAGGTTAGGGTTGTTGCGTATTGCTATGACTGCTGCAAAGTATAGACTTCTACTTCGGAAATAGTCTATGGTTTATGCGACGCGATACGGTACTCTCCTTTGTTTGCTAAGCTTCGAATCTTTTCATTTAGGAACACAAGGCCCTAGGAGCGCGCTGCCGCTAAAATATAGCTTAATTTCAAACCATAATTCATTGACTTGGCGTTTTTCAAACAAAACAAGGGTTAGGGTTAAGACTGGGTTGGGGTTACGCTCGGTGGTAATATTGGTCTATGAGAATTTCCCGCATGAAGTTTTCCCGCCGAGGTCTGCCCGCGCGAGCTTTTCCCGCCGAGATTTCCCCGCCGAGCTTTTCCCGCCGAGATTTCCCCGTTGAGCTTTTCCCGCCGAGATTTCCCTCAGCGAGGTTTCCCCGCTGGAGGTTTTCCCGCGAGAGTTTTTACCGCCGAAGTTTTCGGATTTGAAATCTAGTCTAGCCTAGTTCTAATCTAGTCTAGTTTTTAATCTAGTCTAGTTTATGTCTAGTCTAGCCTAGCCTAGCCTAGTCTAGGCTAGTTCTATTTTGTCCAGAATTGTCTATAGACCGGATTTGACTTGAAATTCCAACTGTAAAAACCCTGCGGGAAAACCTCGTCTTCACATCAAGCAATCGATTCACATTGACCTGTGTTGTTCTAATTTATTAAATCTTTCTGTCACTTTTCAGAGTATAACTCACAACCTGGCAACCATCAACGGCTGTGCAATACTCAACGAGCAATAGTATATTAACCAGAGCGTTATGGACAAACATACAAACCTTAGAGATTTAGTATATTTAGATTAATACCCATGCTTTAAGGGCAGAGGACGAAATCGGAGGATGCCCGAGGTTTTACTGTTATAGCGCCATAGACATTTTTGCTCGGCAAGGCTGAGAGAGGAAGAATGAAAGAGCGGGGAAAGTGGGGGTGTGGGGGCGAAGCCGCACATTGCAACCATAGACACTTTGAACAGATGAGAACGAAGCTGTCCCCAATTATATGTGAAACTGTTGTTAAACTGCCCGCAAATTAGCGGGCATTTAATGAAAGTTTTGACTTGTACATTTTTTTCTATTTATGTGGGCTTAAATGTAGTCTATGGTATTAAAGGGATTGATTGTACCCTTTTGTCTATGGTTTTCGGCAGTGATCCTCTCGGCAACAATTCAATTAACAGAAAATTAACTGATGCATTTGGCCATAGAAAAGAATCGAAACCTGACAATGACGCACAACAAAAACAACAAGAGGAGTAGTATTATTTTTCTGTCACATATAAGTTCGACAAGAACTCCGTTTCAACACTCGAATGATTCTCCAGTAATCTGTTCACCTGGCGATTGACGGACGGGTTCCAGTGCAGGTGCCGTTGAATTGCCGCACGAAAACAGATAAAAGACTTCGGCGCGTAGTGTGCTCCATCCTGCTTTTAAAGAGACGAATAGAAAAGCCTTAGACTATCGTTCAGGAATCGACCCGGCACGCGCTTTAGACTCCTGGTGACCCCCTTCTCGTTGAGGAACTGACGGAACCTTGCCACGTAAAGTTTTTGTTGAGTCTCGGTCGATTTCGGCGCAGATTCATTCTCAATCCGGTGCAGCATTTGTAGATCTTCGCTAGTCAGCTCAGGCAGCACTTCGGTAATAAACGACGCATCCAAGTTGTTATTCTCCAGAAAAGCGACTGCTCGACTCTCGATTGACAAAAGCCAACTCGTCCGTGGAGAGTCCACATTTTCTCCGCCAGGGTTTTTGTAGCGAAACGGACACACATGTAGCTCCTTTTTCTATTGGTAATTTAATTGAAAGCTGAAAAATCCACTAGAGAATTATTTATGACAGATAGGCGAGTCGTCTTCACTGTCCTTTCCAACTACTCGTACCATAGACGACTGACTATTAGCTTTACTGCTCTTTCAAAGTGCCATAGACAGCAGAATTGACTAGAAATCCGGCAACAATAAATTTCATGCAAAAGGGTACAATATCGACATAGACGGATTCTTTCACGGCAGCAATTGTTTTACTAAGCTCTAGCCGCTACGCGGCTTCAGCTTACGAAATTGCTGCCGAAAAAATCTGTATATATCGCGTCGTTACATTAAGTGCCCGCCGGGCTAAAATGTCATGTTACAATATACCATTAATACGGCGCCGGAGGATTTTTCATCAACACCCGCAAAGCATGGGTGTTAACGTTTGTGCCATAGACTTTTTTGTCCCAATCCATTGTTGTTGAACTTTTGTTGAATCTATCAGCTGTCTCTCCTCTCAGAGGGAGAGAAGTCCAATACACTGTAGAAATACCGCCCAAAGAAATATTTCACACGAGTAAGGCAAAAACGGGACAAAGACATGTCTATGGCCGAAACCTCATTATCTGCCCCGCAAATAGCAGGTGGATAATGTTAATTAGCGGGCCGTAACGAGAGCTTGGAATTAAAGGGCGCCATTATATACCCGCAGGGCTAAAAGGTCATGGGACAGTACACTAAGCCACCTCATTCTCAGCAGCATCCACTTAAGATGAACTCTGTCTCTCTTTTGTATCTTTAAGCAAGTTTTTCTTCCTTTGCGATACCTTCAATTTGCTATATCGCAGTCTCGCTGAGGCAACGCAGTAACCCAGACGCAGGCGAAGAGATGCAAGAGTATCAATGCTCACTCACCTGTCTGTCGAGTGATGAAGGAACCTCGTCAGCAAGCTGAACAGCCCGGGTCTGTCCCTCCAGCCTCCTCCGCTCTGTTGCGTTTGCTTTGTTTTTTCGCTCTGTTTGCCCAGCTGAGGCAGTCCAATGGCCTCCCGTTTCTCCCCCTGTTTACCGCTCTCTTCTGTCTCAGCTGCTTCTCTTCTTTCTTCTGCCTCAGAGACTGCTCAGCTCAGGCCTATAAGCAGCCCGTGGAGCCACCCAACCCCCACAGCCTTTGTGACTCGCGGAGGTCTCGCGTGGCTGAAAGAAATTCGCATCGGCGGGAAAGGCCCGGTGTGGGGAAGGTTTGCAAATGACCTTCAGTGCCGGCTGCGGTCTCTGCGCGCCCGGTGCATATAATGCAATCAGGCCGGGATAATGTCAACTGGCAGGATTCCACTTCCAATTTCAGTTCTCACGAGCCCTCCTGATGCCTTACTGTCCACTATGGGATTATTATCCCGCTGCTCCCCGAGGCTTCCCAATGCTGATGCCAATTTTAGGGCGGCTGGAGGGGCGAGTTGCGGATTTTCGGTTCCTTGCCACGCCGAAGCCTCGCGACAAGGCAGGCCGCTGCGGCCGCTGATGGGGAGGGGAGGAAAACAGATAAACTTTGTCTAGACATGCACTGGAGTGGGGGCGCCAGCGGCTTGGGGGGGGGCAGTGTCTTGGGATCGTGGGGGCACTAGTTTCTTGGGTGGGGGGCAGTGTCTAGGGATCGTAGGGGCACTAGTTTCTTGGGTGGGGGGCAGTGTCTAGGGATCGTGGGGGCACTAGTTTCTTGGGTGGGGGCAGTGTCTAGGGATCGTAGGGGCACTAGTTTCTTGGGTGGGGGGCAGTGTCTAGGGATCGTGGGGGCACTAGTTTCTTGGGTGGGGGGGCAGTGTCTAGGGATCGTGGGGGCACTAGTTTCTTGGGAGGGGGCAGTGTCTAGGGATCGTGGGGGCACTAGTTTCTTGGGTGGGGGGGGCAGTGTCTAGGGATCGTGGGGGCACTAGTTTCTTGGGTGGGGGGGCAGTGTCTAGAGATCGTGGGGCACTAGTTTCTTGGGTGGGGGGGCAGTGTCTAGGGATCGTGGGGGCACTAGTTTCTTGGGTGGGGGGGGGGCAGTGTCTAGGGATCGTGGGGCACTAGTTTCTTGGGTGGGGGGGGCAGTGTCTAGAGATCGTGGGGGCACTAGTTTCTTGGGTGGGGGGGCAGTGTCTAGGGATCGTGGGGGCACTAGTTTCTTGGGTGGGGGGGCAGTGTCTAGGGATCGTGGGGGCACTAGTTTCTTGGGTGGGGGGGCAGTGTCTAGGGATCGTGGGGGCAGTTGTTTCTTGGGTGGGGGGCAGTGTCTAGGGATCGTAGGGGCACTAGTTTCTTGGGTGGGGGGGCAGTGTCTAGGGATCGTGGGGGCACTAGTTTCTTGGGAGGGGGGCAGTGTCTAGGGATCGTGGGGGCACTAGTTTCTTGGGTGGGGGGGCAGTGTTAGGGATCGTGGGGGCACTAGTTTCTTGGGTGGGGGGGGGGCAGTGTCTAGAGATCGTGGGGGCACTAGTTTCTTGGGTGGGGGGGGCAGTGTCTAGGGATCGTGGGGGCACTAGTTTCTTGGGTGGGGGGGCAGTGTCTAGGGATCGTGGGGGCACTAGTTTCTTGGGTGGGGGGGGCAGTGTCTAGGGATCGTGGGGGCAGTTGTTTCTTGGGTGGGGGGCAGTGTCTAGGGATCGTAGGGGCACTAGTTTCTTGGGTGGGGGGCAGTGTCTAGGGATCGTGGGGCACTAGTTTCTTGGGAGGGGGGCAGTGTCTAGGGATCGTGGGGCACTAGTTTCTTGGGTGGGGGGGCAGTGTCTAGGGATCGTGGGGGCACTAGTTTCTTGGGTGGGGGGGGGCAGTGTCTAGGGATCGTGGGGGCACTAGTTTCTTGGGAGGGGGGCAGTGTCTAGGGATCGTGGGGGCACTAGTTTCTTGGGTGGGGGGGGGCAGTGTCTAGGGATCGTGGGGGCACTAGTTTCTTGGGTGGGGGGGGCAGTGTCTAGGGATCGTGGGGGCACTAGTTTCTTGGGTGGGGGGGCAGTGTCTAGGGATCGTGGGGCACTAGTTTCTTGGGTGGGGGGGGCAGTGTCTAGGGATCGTGGGGGCACTAGTTTCTTGGTGGGGGGGGCAGTGTCTAGGGATCGTGGGGCACTAGTTTCTTGGGTGGGGGGGCAGTGTCTAGGGATCGTGGGGGCACTAGTTTCTTGGGTGGGGGCAGTGTCTAGGGATCGTGGGCGCACTAGTTTCTTGGGTGGGGGGGCAGTGTCTAGGGTGAGGGCGCCAGAGTCTTGAGGTTGCGGGGGCATCCTGTGTTAGATTGGAAGCCATTGTCTTGTCTTGTCGCCAGTGTCTTGAGTGGGCTGTTGAAATTGACATCAGGGCGTGGTAATATGCAGTTCTCAGTGTACTCTACTTTCAGAATTTGCCGCTACAGTTGTTAAGTCAGTAGATCTGCGATCGAGTACGGATCGCGATATACAATGAATTGCAAGCTCAGTTTAAACAACACCTGCAAGATACTACTATTAGCCCAGTGTTGGAAATAGTCAATAGTTTCTATACAGTCATCTTCATTTCGTAATTTTAGTTCAGGCACAGAACTAAGACTATGATGGAATGGAAGGGCAGGGGTGCTTAAAATCGATTTTAACAAAACATAACCGCCTCAGGTCAGCAAATAAATGTTGTTCATTCCAATCAATCAAATGCGACACTGAGCACAAGTAGCAGGCTCTGGTATCGAGTGCTGGCAGGGACCTCGCTTCTCCGACACCCCAATCCCTACGCACTCAATGCAGTGAGTCACGGCAGCTTAAAATTTTCCCACTTCCCAGTTTCATGGTTCGTCGGAATTCCGCTGGGAATCTCGGCCGAAAGAAGCTGTGAAAAAATTTCGAGGAGTTTTTCGTTGGCGGCGGCTGGGAATTAATTAGCTCGGCGCGACTCTGCCCCCCCCCCTCAGCCCGAGATGCGACATCGAGCTCTCCGAATATTCCCGGCCAAATCTGGCATCAGAGGCTGGAGCCGGTCTCTACTCGCACTGGAGCGACACCGCGATCGATGCGGGGCTGCGATCGGCCGCGGGCCACCTGACTGGCTGGCGCGGTGTTAAAAACTAATTAATTGGATTAGAAACAGGGGCAGAGTGACAGTGATCAGCTCGGCGGCCCGCTGGGGTCTCCCGCCAACAGGCCGCTCATTAGGCATTCCGAAGAGGCGTCTCCAGCAGCTGCCGCACGCAGCGGGGGTTGGGCTGAGCGCCATTCGAGTCTTCTCAGTGTCGCAGCGAATCTCATTTACAATTCAATTGTTACGCGCCCAGGCAGCGCGGGCTGAGGAGGGGCCGCGGAGGAGGCGACCCCTCTCGCGGGATTTCGCAACCCTCACAGTGTTGCGACTTCAATCTTCTGCTTTTGGTCCCGGCAGACTCTCTCTACCCGGCTCTTTTCTAGAAATTTCTGATCCGGTAGAAGCTAGCAAAGCTTTGCCGCCGGATGGGGACGAGGCGGAGGTGGGGCGGGGGCTCACGGGCCGCGAGGATTCAAAAGCGCTGCTCTGCGGCAGCTTCAGAATCAGCAGAAGTAAATGTTGCAGAAAAGGAGGTCTGAAGCTGGCATGGATTTCTCCTTCCCGTCAGCGGCTGCCGCCGTGACTGCAGCAGCAGCGGCTGCGGCAGCTGCTGTGAACTCCCCTAGTGGAGAATACCTTTACCAGCAGAGCGGCTGGACTCTGCCGCTGCATCAGCAGCAGCAGCAACCGGCGCAGCAGCAACAGTTTTCATTTGGCCAGTCAGGCTGTGCGGGCCAGGAGTTTGACTGTTTTCCTGGGGACGGTACTTGGTGAGATTCTTTAAGAGAAATTTTGATTATTCAATACAGTAGCTAATAGACGATTTGGGCAGCTGTCAAATTCCGCTTGTTACCCGTAACCGAAACCCAATTCAAACTCGTGCGAAAGGGACATTGGTAAACAACGATTCAGGTAGAATCAACAACCCAGGAGCATTTAGTTTGAGAAGCATGGAGGTTTCTGTTACTGACAGTTTGTACTTGTTAAATGTAGGCCGTCCTTGGTACAGTACAAGGCGCAGGTCCCTTACCACTACCAAAACACGCTCCAGCGCTCCAGTCGACGCGAAACGTGAGAAGTCGCGGGACGCGGCCCGGCACAGACGCGGCCGGGAGAACTTAGAATTCCTGGCCGTGGCCCGGCTGCTGCCTCTGCACCCGGAGATCGCCCGCCAGCTGGACAAGGCCTCCGTCATCCGGTTGGCGGTCAGCTACTTGAAGCTGCGCCAGCTGTCAAGCACGGGCCTGCCCAGCTGGTGCCGCAAGCCCGACGAAGAGGAGAAAAAACTGAAGCAGCCGGAGGCGCCCGATCTTGGCGGGCTCATCCTGCAGGCAGTGGACGGCTTTCTCATGATTCTGGGCACCGATCTGACCATCTTGTACATCTCCGAGACCGTGTCCATTTTCCTGGGCCAGTCGCAGGTGGACATGACCGGCAATGACCTGGTGGGCTACGTGCACACAGCCGACCACGCGGGCCTCATCGACCACACTGAGAAGCTGATGGGGCGCGCCCGAGACGAGCACGGTTAGTCACTGCTGTGGGCCCAGGTTCTCTGGGAAAAACACGATGCAACACCCAGTATGACCCGACACCAACTAGTTGCATGGAAAATAAGCTTTCATTGAGCTCTGAGTTCCAATTGTAGCAATTTCCTGCCTTTTTAGTAGCCTTGTCCATGGAGAATATCTGCGTCCGTCTTCGATCCAATCTTGGCAAGCGCAACGCCCAGGTGCCAATATCCGGCTACAGGGTGAGCCTTCGGTGCTGTTGGAGGAACTTCCTGCGTACGAGTATATAAACCTGCCATGTACTGCGTTTCTATCTTCAATCGTTAAAATTTGATTCCAGACAGTTCAGCTGCACTGCCAGCGTCGCGTGGATGCTGGTAGCGGACAGCCGCTTGGCCTTGTTGCCCTGGCAACCGCGTTACCTTCGCTGGCTCTGAGCGAGCTCTACCTGCCAGCGAACAGCTGCGTGCTACGGCTGGACGAAAACTTCTGCATCGTTCTAGGAGATACCAGGTAGGTTAGGAAGGCTTGATCCAGCTTGTATCATGTTTCTTTAAAGCTTTTGAAGTGCGATTTAATGTACCACACACCACCTGCAGCAAACGGTCAAATCAGGACATGAACGTCAGCGTGCCGTCCTCACTGTATCAGTACATCTTTCCGCAGCACCTGGAAGCGGTGCGATCCGCGCATCAAGACGGTAATTCATGCGCAGTCAACTTTCCCAACGAATTGTTTTTTAGTCAAGCCTGTTTTGTTGTGTACCTACGAGACTCAGTTATTGGACTTTTCGTTTTCAATTTTAGTGATGAAGCTGGGCCAGACTCTTACCCTGCCGGTGGGCTGGATGCCGCAGAAACAGCAACAACAGCAGAGCTACCTGTGGGTGCAGTTCTGCATGAATGCGCTGTTCGAGTCCAAGGCCAAACAGTCGAATCGGCAGCCAAAAGCAATCATAGCTGTGGCTTATATTCTTGGATAATACGAACCAAGCTTTCTGTTCTGACACATGCAACGTGTGCTTCGGGAATTAGCAGTTCATTTGCAAGACCAATTGTAACAGCTATCCAGATGCAGATAGTATAGCGCTCAGAGTACTTGATTTGTTCACTTCAGCCCTCACATCTGGTTGAATAAACTAGCATCACGATAGACCGAGTCAATTGACCTTTTTGGACAGTTTTTGTTTTGTCTTCACTCTTCATCAGTCCTATTAGGCGGCAAGTTACAGGCCGACGAGGCAGGATCATTGTGTACCTGAGAACTAGGAACCTGATTTTAAGTGCTGGACCCTTTCGCATCGATGGGGGTAATATATCAAAGCAGACTGACTGGACCTAGACTCAGTTTCCTGTGTCGCACAGAGGAACCAACGCTAGTCAAGATGGAGAAGTTGGTGTGACCAGAACGGCCTACAACGATGGGAGCGCTTCCAAAAGGCAATCAAGCTGCCCTTCTCGCTGAAAACTTGCTGCATAGCACAACGCCAGAGCGAATGCCGACGAGAGCATCAAGAGCCAACACCAAGAACACGTATAGGGGCATAAGACTTAAGGCTTTTTAGTAAAAAATTTCAGCCAAACGAACCGAGTTGCAGCTGAGGACAAACTATAAAAGGTTTTTAAGATGCATTCTCCCAAGTCTTCAAACGGAGCAAATTAGTATAATTTCCAGGAGAACATACTGTCCAATTAATTTCTAACAATTCAATTGATTTTGAGTGTCCCTTTGTCTAGATTATTTAACAGATGTGTATTTGGAGAGAAGCTATAGATAGTCAGTACAGTAGCGCTTGACAGCAAGCCGAAAAACTGACAGCAAGCGAAATTATTCAGATGGTCAGTAGGACTACGAAGTTTAAGGCTAGGATTATCTGAAGTTGATGTGCAGTAGGGCTGATCCACACACAGCAGAGATAAATATAGTAGTTCTAAAACTTGTTTGCGAGGGACATTAGTCTACAACTACACAGATGTGCTATCAATGCAGATGGAGCAATCAGGACCGACCTAAATCCACAGTAGTAAAGTTTATAAACTATTCGAGTCTGTGTTCTGTCCGAGAGCCGCGGCTCACAGCGAGTGCACGTGGAAGCCGTGCGGTACGCGGCTGTAGCCGATGATGGACCGGCGGCCGATGATCTCGCCAAAGAAAAACCAGCAGGCGACCTCCACCGCCACTCCGGTGCTCACCAGGCACTGGGCGACCGTCAGCTCGCGCCAGTTCTGCCGCCTGGCCGCCTGCATCAGCTTGCCGAACTCGGCCGAGATCTGCGGCACCTCGGCGGGCGTCGGCGGCTTCAGCTCGACGCGGGCGTATCGCCAAAACTTCGACAGCTTGGGGCCGGCGCTGCGGATGCCAGACTGGGTGGCTGAGGCCACGGACTTCACCAGGGCGCTCATCGCATGAGAGAGAGAGCCGATGGGTGGGCGATTGCGTTTGGAATGCGATTTACTGCTCTAATGTGCGACTCAGAGTGGCCTAATGATGAAGTCCTACTGCTCTAATGTGCGACTCAGAGTGACCTAATGATGAAGTCCTACTGCTCTAATGTGCGACTCAGAGTGACCTAATGATGAAGTCCTACTGCTCTAATGTGCGACTCAGAGTGACCTAATGATGAAGTCCTACTGCTCTAATGTGCGACTCAGAGTGACCTAATGATGAAGTCCTACTGCTCTAATGTGCGACTCAGAGTGACCTAATGATGAAGTCCTACTGCTCTAATGTGCGACTCTAAGAGTGACCTAATGATGAAGTCCTACTGCTCTAATGTGCGACTCTAAGAGTGACCTAATTATGAAGTCCTACTGCTCTAATGTGCGACTCTAAGAGTGACCTAATGATAAAGTCCTATTGCTCTAATGCAACACTAAGAGTGGCCTAATGATTAAGCGATGCATGCAAAAAAATTAAAATAAATAAACGGGAGCCTAAGACTTGGCAGCCGTCACAAGCGCAACCTCGAGCTATCAGGTTTTATTTAATATTTATTTCCAAGCAATATTATCCGCCTCGATTCAGTATAGCATTCAGCATAGTAGTATATGTAGTACTAGAGTGGCTCATTTTAAAGCCAAAATTTAAACAAAAAACCTATAACTTTATAAATCATCGCTTAAAGATAGGAAACAAATTCAAACATTTGGTTCAATAAAGGAATTGAACGGTTCTTGCGGCTGGTGATAATAACTAGTAATGAAGACAGAAGGAAACTTGTATTTCTCAGTCAAGGAGGTCTTAGCTACCGGTCTATCATATGTTCATAGCTATCTATTAAAATTATGTTTAGTAACTGAAGAGCCGACGGGCTAAAGCTTCGAGTTCAGACGGGTTCATCGCCGCTCTACTTCTGCTGCTCGGCCAGGCGCTCGGCCTTGCCGACGGCCTCCTCAATGCCGCCAACCATGAAGAAGGCGACCTCGGGCAGGTGGTCCAGCTCGCCGGACAGGATCTTCTTGAAGCCGCTGATCGTTTCCTTCAGCGGCACCAGCTTGCCTTCGTGGCCAGTGAACACCTCGGCCATCTGGAAGGGCTGCGACAGGAAGCGCTGGATCTTGCGGGCGCGGGAGACGGTCAGGCGGTCCTCCTCAGACAGCTCGTCCATGCCCAGGATGGCGATGATGTCCTGCGATATGGGGGGTGATTCAGTGGCTGAGGTTGGTTCAAGCGTGACATTTGGGTTACTTTGAATGTGAAAGATGCTATCAAGGCAACTACGAGGTTAATGAAGGATCAAGGATGAGGAACTTTTGGGTAACACAGGCAGTGGTCCCAGCAAGTAGGTCACTGATTTTTCGCGCCATTCTATTTTTTTCGCGCCCTGTTTAAAGTCACGTGGCGTGCACAACCTCGAAAAGGGTGTACTGTAATTTTTAGGTACGCGGTACGCTGTGACGAAAATGTCAGCAAAATTTAGCATACATGTACCTCCTACACTGTTTTCAGAAATTAATGATTCCAGCAGCCAAGGATTACAAATAAAATATTAGCAGCATTTTAGTTTGAATTATTTTAGTTTAAAAATTAGAATAAAATGTATGGAACTGCAAAAAATAGCAGGAAGTCAGACAAGACCTACTGCTAACTTAACAATAAAACATAATTAATCTGATTTAATAATGAAATTCGATTTTAACAGCCTACGCAGCACAAGACTAAATAATAAAAAATTTGAAGATCGAAAAGCGTTAAGTACATTAATACATTAATTCCGTCTCAATTTAAGTAAGTGCTAAATAAAATTTTGTAATTTAAACCATAGATCGCATTCGGTCTAGATCTGGGCAGAGGCAAGGAGTTCCTTATCTTTACAATTGGCGTGGCCTCATGAGGTAAAACTCGCTTCCGCTCCAGATTGCTAATTGTAGAACTCCTTGGCAGAGGCTACTTAGCATTAGCAACGAGTACACCATTTTACCTCCTATTTTGAACAATTTTTTCTCGCATTTTTCCTATGGTACTTACTGGCTCCATCGTCCCTAATAATGTACTAACTTTTTTAAATATTTAAGAAAAATGGATTAAATAAACTGTTTTTGCCCAATTTGGAGCTGCTTAGCTCCAATTTTGCGCCAATCAGTTGTGGAGAAAAATTCGCGCCATTGCTGTAACATTTGCGCATTCGCGCCTCACTGGGACCACTGAACACAGGCTCTTATTGCATAGGCTTGGGGAGAATACATACTACCCACCTGCAGAGAGCGGTAATCCTGCAGGATCTTCTGCACGCCGCGGGCCACAGCGTAGTGCTCCTGGCCGACAATGTTGGGATCCAGGATGCGGGAGGTCGAGTCCAGCGGGTCCACGGCCGGGTAGATGCCCAACTCGGCGATGCCGCGGGACAGCACGGTGGTGGCGTCCAGATGGGCAAAGGTGGTGGCGGGCGCCGGGTCGGTCAGATCGTCGGCAGGCACGTAGATGGCCTGCACCGAGGTGATGGAGCCCTTCTTGGTGGTGGTGATTCGCTCCTGCATGGTGCCCATGTCCGTGGCCAGGGTTGGCTGGTAGCCCACGGCTGACGGGATGCGGCCGAGCAGGGCGGACACCTGGCGGGGGGGGCGGAGGAACAAAACTTTGAGCTCAGTCTGGGAGCGGCAGCTCATTCCCAGCAGCCTTACCTCAGATCCGGCCTGGGTGAAGCGGAAGATGTTGTCGATGAACAGCAGCACATCCTGGCCTTCCTGGTCGCGGAAGTACTCGGCCACGGTCAGGCCCGTCAGGGCCACGCGAGCCCTGGCACCTGGCGGCTCATTCATCTGGCCGTACACCAGCGACACCTTGGAGTTCTTGCCCTTGAGGTCGACCACGCCAGTCATGATCATCTCGTGGTACAGATCGTTGCCCTCGCGGGTGCGCTCGCCCACGCCGGCGAACACGGAGTAGCCACCGTGAGCTCGGGCCACGTTGTTGATGAGCTCCATGATGAGCACAGTCTTGCCCACGCCGGCGCCGCCGAACAGGCCAATCTTGCCGCCCCTGGCGTAGGGCGCCAGCAGGTCCACCACCTTGATGCCGGTCTCCAGGATCTCCTGGTCCGTGCTCATCTCAACGAACTCCGGCGCCTCGGCGTGGATTGAAGCCTAGGATACGGGTTATTTTAGAGGATTTTTATTGCTGACACCATTGAATCTCATAGGCTGGGTTTGAAAGGGTAGCGGTGGCCCAGCAACTGAGGATCTGGGAGGCTGGCAATCGCCCAGCAACTGAGGATCTGGGAGGCTGGCCCATTAACTGAGGATCAGGGAGGGCGGGGTGGCCCAGCAACTGAGGATCAGGGAGGCTGGCCCAGCAACTGATGATCTGGGAGGCTGGCGATTGCCCAGCAACTGAGGAGCTGGGAGGGAGCGGCTGGCCCAGCAACTGAGGATCTGGGAGGCTGGCGATCGCCCAGCAACTGAGGATCTGGGAGGCTGGCCCAGCAACTGACACTCTGGGAGGCTGGCCCAGCAACTGACACTCTGGGAGGCTGGCCCAGCAACTGACACTCTGGGAGGCTGGCCCAGCAACTGAGGATCTGGGAGGGAGCGGCTGGCCCAGCAACTGAGGATCTGGGAGGCTGGCGATCGCCCAGCAACTGAGGATCTGGGAGGCTGGCCCAGCAACTGACACTCTGGGAGGCTGGCCCAGCAACTGACACTCTGGGAGGCTGGCCCAGCAACTGAGGATCTGGGAGGCTGGCCCAGCAACTGAGGATCTGGGAGGCTGGCCCAGCAACTGACACTCTGGGAGGCTGACCCAGCAACTGAGGATCAGGGAGGGAGCGGCTGGCCCAGCAACTGAGGATCTGGGAGGGAGCGGCTGGCCCAGCAACTGAGGATCTGGGAAGCTGGCGATCGCCCAGCGACTGAAACTCACCCGCATCTTGCTGTCGATGGGGCCGCGCTCGTCAATAGGCTCGCCGATTACGTTCATGATGCGGCCTAGAGTCTCGGGGCCCACCGGGATCTTGATGCTAGAGCCGGTGTCAACGCACTCCTGCAGGCGGCGAAATTAATTGCAATATTAAGCATACTAAACATATCATAAAAGGTTACTATACTGTAAACGTACTAGGCTAACAAGTATATGGACACTAAGTCAGACACAACTCTGTCCATGACAAACAGGCACTTGTTCAGACACATTTGTACTGTCCCAGACAATTTCGGACTCGCCCAGCTCACCTGTCCCCGAACCAGACCCTCGGTGCCGTCCATGGCGATGGTTCGGACGGTGCTCTCGCCCAGATGCTGCGCCACCTCCAGCACCAGCCGTGGCGAGCGGCCACGCACCTCCAGCGCGTTAAGAATCGGCGGCAGGCCCTCGTCGAACTGGACGTCGACCACGGCGCCGATGACGGCGATGATGCGGCCGGAGCTGCCGGTCTTTGAAGCAGCGGCGGCGGAGGCGGCAGAGGACTTGCCAGCAGCGGTGGCGGCCTCGCTGGCGTAGCCGCGCCGATTGGTGAAAGTCGAGTAAGTGCGGACGGAGGATGGCGAGGCGGCAGCGAAGGCGGCGGAGCTGCTGAGATTGCGCCGGGCCAGGGAGCGCCAGAGGCGCGGAGCGGAGCGGCAGCAGAATTGACGAGCAGAGTGCATGGTCTGCAGTTTTCAGCTTGCTATGATTAGCATTTGGCTGCTTATGCCTATGATTAGCATATGGTTGCTTATGCCTATGATTAGCATATGGTTGCTTATGCCTATGATTAGCATATGGCTGCTTATGCCTATGATTAGCATATGGTTGCTTATGCCTATGATTAGCATATGGCTGCTTATGCCTATGATTAGCATATGGCTGCTTATGCCTATGATTAGCATATGGTTGCTTATGCCTATGATTAGCATATGGTTGCTTATGCCTATGATTAGCATATGGTTGCTTATGCCTATGATTAGTGCATATGGTTGCTTATGCCTATGATTAGCATATGGCTGCTTATGCCTAAGATTGGCACATTGCTTCACTAATAAAAAATTATTGTTACTAACCAATGAGCAGGTAAAACAGGATATTAATGCTAGAGATGGAATGAACCATCAATATTTCTAAATATGAATATGAATATGAAAATTGAAAAAATCAGATGAAATCTTTCTCCTGCTGACACCCACAACTGAAACTTGATTTTAGGGTAATTAGGTCCTAGAGTTGGTCATAGCTATGGATATGGCTATGGGAAGTTATGAATATGGAGGTTTTTAGACAGAACATATAGATACAAATATTGTTACAGGAATGTATATTTTCTATATCTAAAGCTAGTGATATTGGCCACTTTATAACTAACATTTATTTAGTCATAACATTAACCATTAGGCTATAACTCTTTAGCTATAACAAACCTAAAATTCATGCAAAACTTTTTTATTATTTATAACAACTATAGCAATAAATTATATATATATATATATATATATATATACTTGTTTTGTTTGTTTGGTATTAAGAAATTTTACTAAAAATGAATTCAAGAAACAAATAAATGTTTAAAAAATGATCAATTTTTTAAATAAATCTAAAAACTAATTATTCATTCTATTTCTAATTGAAATAACTAACCTATTGATATTGTAGCAGATTATTAGTTTGAGTGTAAACAGCTAATTTTTATTATAAATATTTTTATGTTTTATTGGTAAATAATCTGGTAACAATTTAATGATCTTAGTGAATAGAAATGGATATATAGGCCTAGCTCAACCAATCAGGAGGGCAACATGAGAAGAAGGTTACAAAATTGAATTCCACCTGCATTTTAAATATTATACTATATCTTAGAATCATATACATACATGCCTAACACCTATCCAACCCATCCAAACTAGACAAGTGAAATGGCCACTGTCCAAGGTTAGGCCTAGTTATAAAAAAATGCAAAAAACAAAAATTGGGAGAAGAAAGGAGAGGAAAAGAAAAAAGAAAGGAGAAAGAAAGAGAGGAGAAAGAGGAAAGAGAAAGAGAAAGAAAAGAAAAGAGTAAAAGGCAAGAAAAGTCATATACAAAGTGAAAAGTGCAATTGAGAGGAACTAAGTTGCAATTGGGAAAAACTAAGTTGTACCTAGTAAAATTTTAAGGTTGGGCATGTATGATTATACAGTAAAACAAAAAGAAAAAAATTGCAAAAATAGCATGTATCTATTATGAAATTAAATATAACTAATAATTATGTTTATATATTATTAAAAACACAAGAACACTATATAAAAGCTTAATTAAATCAAGATTATTATTGTCATACTATAATCTTATATTTTCAAACATTTAGGCCTACTTTAGAAAAACATAGACTAGAGTCTTTTAACTATTTTAAACATAGAGTCTATATTATATAAGCCTATAACTTCAAACATACAATAAAATCTATAGTCCAAGTTTTGCTTATTAGTTTTGCCTATAACTTAGAAAACTATCTTAAATTATGTTTAATGAATATGAGAATATGCAGTATATGCTATTGCTATATATATTTATATATATATGATTTAATTATTTATTTACAAATATATTGTTAGCCTGATTTGGCAATAATGCTCTTTAATTTAATTTATAGAGTTGAAGAGTGTCTTATTTGCAAAAAATAGGCCTATTTTGAATGATCAAATGACACTTTTTGGTGTAGGCAGTAGGCCTACATTTATTAGATATTTAAATAAATGATAGAATGGTCCTAAAACAATGTTTTTAACATGTTCTGGGAGGCAGTCTGATTTCGTTTGAAGATTTATGTGAATGCCCTAGATCTTCACCTAGCTCTGTCTGTCTAAGTCTGAGCCAAAACTACTAAAATGTAATTAGCTAGTGAGGAATTTACCACATTTTCGTAGCTGATACAGCCTTTTTAATTGTTTTCATATACGTGAGTGAATTATTTTGATACCCATTGCATGGCAGATCCAAAAGCGACAAAGTTCTAATGTCTGGAACGTATTTCTTTAAAATTCTTTTATCTGATTTTCTTTTTGACGCTTTCTTGTTGCCGTCAAAAAGCCGTAACGTTATTTAAGGTATATAACAAAACTATCTTAAAATTAAAAACTCAAGATGCCTTTCCATTTTGGAATATTCATGATAACTTTAAGCCATTTATTAAAAAAATTGCACATGAAATTCTCTTGAATGTTTGCTGGGTTAAATACTAACTTGTTTTGAAGCATAATACATTTTTGGTGCCATCCATACGGAATTTGGACACAATTGTTTCTTGGTAAAGGAGATGACAATGTACGGCGATCAGCCTTTTCGATATTGCATCCTGTCTGTACACTTGCTGCAAATCTCTTTGCTGATCAGCTCCACAGTTTCTTCTTTCTCCTGCTGGCTGATGCTGCGCTCACCGTAGACTCTTGTAATACTAAATTGCTTGCGCCATCTTCTTCATCGCTGCATCCACGCATTGCTGATTTCTAGTGAAATCCTCATGGCCACGTCCGTCAGAAATTATATTGAAAACTTTTCCCATAGAAGTTTTTCAGTTTGAATATACCACAATATCCATTGTATGGTTCTGTAAATGTACATTCATTTTAATTTATCAATCCCAGAGGAATGATTTATATAACGGAAGTACGATCTGTAAGTTCTGTTATGTCTATACTGTATTTCGTGACGGTACAGCCCCTCAAACATACTGTACATAAGTACAAGTATACTGGAGACCTTGCTGATCGTTAAGTTCTAAAAAGTACACATGTATACAAACTGGCATGGTCTCAATCTCTACTCAACAGTACTGTGTCACGAAAGCTGCTGTCAACACCGGAAAAAATATCGGACTTCAAAATATCCTCTGGGATGCTCCCGGGAGGTACTCTTATAGCGCCGTTTCTGCTTGTTCAGCTACTCAGTGCTTTTTATTTTAGGCTGTGTGGACTGCTCTGCGCCTATAACGACCCGATCGGTCGACGACGCGCGGGTCGATGCCAACCGGAGAGGCGGATCTTTGACGCGTAAGCCGAAGATCTGGCCCTGCTGTAACTACATGTAAATTGTTGAGGGCGAACTAACTAGGCTTGATTGCTATGACAAGCTGCTACATGTATAAGATACTGGGATCGAGTTCTGTGTCTTCTGTCCGTCCGCGACAATGCCTACTAGGCATAAAAATGCCGTCTCGATGTCTTCCCGTACATGTACATGTACACAGAGTACGACGGCCGGTCTTCTGCGCGTATATTTACCAGCCCCACACTCGTCGTAATATAATTATAGGGGTTCCCGACGTCCGCTAGCTAGGATATGCGGCTTTGACTACTATAATAGGGCCCTGTCTTTCGTTCTGCTATAGTGCGGTCCTGCAATCCGAGAGGCTCTAACCTGACCGCCAGAACGTTGCATGTTCCAGCTAGGCGGTGGTCGCGGATGCTGTCCTGATTGACAACGCCGAGATCATAGACGCTGAAGGACTCGCTCGAGCAAAAAGTGAGTTCCATCGCAGCACTACTTTATCGCTGCACCGGGCTGCTCTCACATGCATGTTACATTGCAACAACTTTTTCAGGGTAACTCCGGCCGCGTTTGCAGGTCGAACGTGAACTTTGAACTTTCCATATCTGTGGTTGTCATGCATGGATCGGCTCTCATCCGATCAGAGAACCCTAACCAATTTTTTCCAAAATTTTCAGCCGTCAATTTTAGGTGATCGGCCTCACGCCTAGCTGCTCCAGACTGATCAGATAAACTTTGAATTAAATTGGTCACGCAACAACATTGTGGAAAATTTAGCTTAACTGACTTGGTGACTAAGAAATTGATATTTAAAAATGACTCTGATGGCTCGCAATCAGAAGCATTGAGGAACTTAGTAGCAAGAAGATGAGTGCTACTCGTTGTGGCGTTTGTGCCACGGACATTAACAGACATTATGAACTCTTCCTGTTTTCCGTATGCACCCTTCCCTCCTTGTCTGAATCACTGCGTGTCTGTTTGGCTCCTCATCTCTCTCTGTCTGTCTGGCTGCCTGCGTGTGACTCACCCCATTGTCTGTGTCTCTCCACTGTCTATGTGCGTTCCACTGCCTTCCCTCTATGAAGCTCGGGGTGTACCCACCCCAAAATATACGGCCATAAATGTGCCTCCCACTCTGCTTGGGAAAGGCACTTCTTTACCGGTATCTGTCTGCAATTTTCAGTTCAGCAGAGCAAACTTTTTTGCGCTACAAGCCAGCCTTTGCCTTCCAAAGTTATTACACTGTACTCGTAAACTAGCATTGGTGTTTAGTTGAAGTGTTAATGATTTTCTGATAAATCTTGTCAGAAGCACTCCTGTTTCTTGAGTTGCGTGTTAGCTAATTGTTTTCTTAATTTTAAACAACTCTATATGTTGTTCGAATCTGAAATTCAACTCAATTATTTACGACTCAAAACACTTGGCCAGGACAACTGCCAATTGTCTTGTACCAACGCCGAAACAAAATATAGTGAACGCTAACCAAAATCAGATTAAAATTATCTGACATATTTTCAGAAACTATTTATAACTCTTGTAGACAGTTGATCGGAGGTGAAGGATGCATGTATACTTTTACGTATTTTAATTTTTGTTCAATTTTATGTTTTGTTTTAATTTGTAACAGTATAAAGCTGAAGAGCTGCAGATGCTCATTCCAGAGTCATGGTCGCTCAACCACCCAGACATCAGCACCTCGGGAGTTGCACAGGTCCGAATCGCAGAGGCGGAAGCTGCTCGGGTCCAAGCCGTGCCTGTGTAGCTCGGCCAGGTCGTCGCCAGCAAAGGCCGTGGCGCAGCCCCTGATGACGTCACCGGCACGTACCTGCGTCAGGCCCTGTTTTTGGGCTGCTGGCACTCCCTCGCTCAAGAGCTTCAATGAGAAGCAATTCCGGTATTCTCTGCTGCAGTTCACCAGCTTGTATAGCAGAGAGCCGTCCTCAAGTCGGCTGTTCTCCGTGTTGTAGCAGTAGCGGGTCTTCCAAAAAGCCACGACCTGAGGCAGCTGGCAGAACATAATCGCGAGGCCGGTGGCCGCCAGGAACAAAGTCAAGACGGGTCGCTGAAGGACTGCCATGCTGATCAAGAGGATCTCAACCCCGGGCTAAATTTACATGTACCGATTAATTATTTTCAATGTTCGGAAGCAAAGAAGCTACTTTTCAATGTCAATTTCAGCTTCAGCCATTTATCAGCAAGCAGTGCAGAATTTTAAAGCTACAAATTTGATACAGCGGAAATAATTGTGAAAATATTTAACCAAAGCCAAAATGTAAGCATTTTAGATTTAGCTGAAATCATGCGATTCGATCATTTTTCATTACATTTTATTGCCAATAGGGGCAGAGTCTATAAGGACAAAGGCCATGAAACCTGATTTAACCCCCAGTTTTGGGTTCGTCGGACCTTTAATCAGGCTCTTCTTTTCACGTGGAAGTCCTAGTCTATGGTCAAGATTCAAGTGAACTTTGTTCTCAGGCCTATACTATAAACCAGGCCTGAGAAACGATTTCTCAGGACCGGCTTTCGGGACTGAGAAACGAAATGTATATTTGAAACGAAACCATCATGAATAACAATCTCTATCATTTTAAAGTAACTTTTAAAGAATAACAATGACGAAAAGTGATAAATTTAAAGCATGAGCGACATCCTCGCAGCGGCGGTCCTTCCAGAACGAGTACTCTTTTTAAGAACAAAAGTGACATGGTGCTGAAGCATAGCGAAAATATCCTTCAGAGTGCTCGCATTGTACTTACATCCATCCTTCTTACGCACTTCAAGGAAGAACCTTTTCATCGAAAAATCCCAATCACCGGGTGACCATTCCTCCAATTCACGAATCACCAACAGGTCGACAATCTCACCTATGCTGTCCCGACGAACAGTTCTCCATTCGTTGAACACAGCTAGAGCCCATTGTTCCTTGCGCCTAGTGCCATCAGGAATGGCGGATTGAATCTTCTACTCAATATCATCAGAAGACAAATTGGCAAAGCGACCACTTGATGCACTTGATGTGGACGCAGAAATGGTGTTAGACTGTGAATATACGACGCTAGACGATGTATTTTCGTTGAAAAAATCGTCAAGACAGCCAAAATTTGAGATATCTTCAAAAATTTCCATGTTTACTCTGCTAGTAACTACTCCAATCTGGTCTAAGACTATCTGCTGCTTATACCAATTAGTTGGATAGGTCTCTTATCGCTGACATTTTGTCTGTGGTTAAAAACCCCCAATGAAAAATGTATCAGTTTACTGGGGGTTAAATTTTATCACACGCGATAAAAAGATCGTTCTGATCTTTGGTTGAAAGCCCTCGGACGCTATTTTCGGCTTCGCCTCGGCCTGATAAAAACGCATCCTCGGACTTTCTTTTCCATAGAACGAATCATTATCACGTGTGATACTATACTGACTGGGGAAAATATATCGCGCCCCAGCTTCTGTGCCCTCCGGTACTACAGTAAACTTATAGCTTCCTTGCCCTCTGCGCTGAAATGGCGCTCAAATCTGTGAAGTTAAAATTGACTTTGGCCTAATGGTCTCGGTTAGATCATCAGCGATGTGGAACAAGGGACATTGTTTGTCTATGGCCCGTGCATCAATGCCGTGCAGCAATAGCATCATTGCACGGAAAAGTCTTTACGTACGATTACAAAGAAGTAATATACACCATTTTACCTCCTATTTTGAACAATGTATGATTATCAAGAGGTCACGATTCACACACAACTGCCATGGCGTCGAGGCCGGTAGGCCGAGACGCGGTAAGGCAGTTGTGTGTGAAGCGTGAACTCTCGATAGTGGAATTGTGTCTAGTTTCGTCCAAAAACCAATTCAAAACGGCTAGGACACAACTTCTCAGACGGGAATTGTTCACTGAGCGATTCTAGGGATCTGTGTCATAGGCATTTTCCACTTGGCGCAAGCCAAATGATGGCCATAGACTAATCGTCTGGAACGAAAAGTTAAGCGGAACAGTCTGAAATTACCATAGACGAAACATGTTAAATGAAGTTGTGGTCTTATAAGCTGAGGAACTCTGCAGCAGAGGATACATGTTCCTGTTTCTTCTGTTTGCCCTAACCTATATTCATGCCACTCATACGAATGATAAATTGGTCGAATTTGCCGATTGAAAGCATTGACGGCTTGAATGGAAATGAGGTCAACTTTCTCAGCGACTTGAGTGTGGGTGGACGTGACGAGGCGGATGACGAAGAGTTGATGGAGTTCATCCGATTCATTGAATGCGGTAACGATGATGCTCTGCCACCACTGCCAAGCGAAGAAGAGGCTTGCCCCGAGGATCCCATTCGGAACAAACCATGCAATTCGGCCGATGTGAGTGTAATTATTGTCTATTCTAGCTCTACTCATCGATTATTGCGGAACAATTGGTCCACGTTTCATTATGCCCACGTTACGGCCGTTTTCGTACATGTATACAATCTGTTTATTCAGCTTTGTTGTATTGAATAAAAAATATCCTCACAAACGCATTGATACAGGAATATACATATTGCTTTTCTGCAAATGGGTATATCCAAATATAACCCGTTGGGAATATCCAAAGATGGGGGGCGGCTTGACCATAGACTATTCGCAGATAAGCAATCTGTTGTATTCCTGTTTCGATGCCTGAAAGGCGCGCAAAAATTTACTTAGTTCACAATTTCCGTCGACGCAATCGTTTGTGGCCCAAACGAAACTAGACACAAAGTCTTTTTCAAAAGAAACAAGCAGAACTTCAATTCAAACACTTTAAGAAATAACAGCCCTTGCAGAAATTCAAATCAAACAAAGTCCCTTTCTATTGAAGCAGAAAAACTTCAATTCAGACTGTCTGTGGCCAAAATTGTCCCCGAGTGACGCGCATGCGCAGATTTGAAATTCAAAAGAAACAAAGTCGCATTCTATTTCGACAAAGGGATAAAACACAGCATATCGACGAACATAAGAGTAAAATGAAAAACAGGAACAAGACAGTGTCAGTTGGCCAACTTGAGACACCTGACCATCAATTGCCTGTCCACCAACGCAGCGAGGGACGCATGTAAACACATGGTTGAACCACTCAATGCATTTGTCCACAGAGATGCAGCCAATGGTTCTGTCCACCATGTTGTCGAATGTCTCGCCGATAGGCCGCCATTGACTGATTTCCGTGCTGCTCAGCTATCGGAGCGATGAAATTTTGCTGGTCTGCTGCCAGTTTTCTCTTCAGAGTGTCCTTCCAACAGATCGAGTTCTCCACAGGACTCAAAAATGGACTGTATGGTGGAAGTCGCTTGACCTGAATGATGTCTGCAATCTCGTAGGCTGCTTTTCCGCTCTCCCTGACCTCACAATTGTATTCGCTGTTGACCTCTTGACTCCAAGTTGGCGCGCCAGTTCCACAAGTCATCCCCACGATCAGCAGCCCTGATGATACGCGGTCTCTGTCACTGTTGCTTAAACAATAGCGCACTGCCGAGGCTGCTGTTCCATGATATCTTCATCGAATTCTGCTTCAAATTAATCGATTCCATCTTCCAGCAACTCATCGTCTTCTTCAATCTGATCTTCAGCATTCATATCGTTTCTTTTTGCGCAACGATTGTACAGTTATGCAGTACAGGAAAAACAAAAAATTAGATTAATGTACTAATGTACTCTTATCTATGTGCAAAAATCTCTGTCAAAATAGAATGTGACTTTGTTTCTTTTGAATTTCAAATCTGCGCATGCGTGTCATTCGAGGACAATTTTGGCCACAGAAAGTCTGAATTGAAGTTCTGCTTCAATAGAAAGGGACTTTGTTTGAATTGAATTTCCGCAAGGGCTGTTATTTCTTATAGCGTTTGAATTGAAGTTCTGCTCGTTTCTTTTGAACAAGACTTTGTTCAAAATAGGAGGTAAAATGGTGTAGCAAATATAGCAAAAGTTGAAAATTTGAAAAAAACAAATAGCAAGTCATTGACGTTTATATGTTTATATGTTATATGTTATATATCATGTTAACATCATATTAACAATCAACCATCAGTAAACAATAATCAGTCAACACACACGAATAAAGTTCTCCGATATTAATTAACTAATTAGCTTTAATAGTTTTTCTGGGGCAACAAAAGCAATTAATGAAAGTGTACCGAGCAGTTTGAAAAATAGAATTGCCCACCGTTCTTCACATGCTTTTCTCCTGATCCTTCCTCCAGATTGACTTGCTCAGACTCGATGACGAACCGTCCCTCTTTAACGCAATTCTCTCTGACTCACCTGGAATCGCGCTGCGCTCACTCATTGATTGTACCAAGCTCTTGGACATCTGTACCGTCTTGTAATAAGCCCACTTAGAGTTCTTCAGATACCGCTCGACGGAGTGCTGTCCTTACATGTATGTCCAGTAGCTATATCAGCCGGTGAGTGTCCAGCGTTGTACAGCTGTCCGAATAAAATGCACCAGTTACCTTCATCGGAGCCATCAGGTAGGTCGCGACAAGCCCTAGGTCGGATCCGCGCGATTCCCAGGACGACCCGCCAGTGTGGCTCAGCCTGCATTCATCATCAAACCTCATCACGCGAGCCTTGTCAAAGCCGAGGTCGAACAACTCTCCAATGTGGATAGTGTAGCGCAGGTAGTCACGCAAGCCCGACACGTCAGGTTGACCCACTGCTCCTGGCCCGCTCTTAACCAAGGTGCCATCATCTAACAGTTTTAACATAATGCGTGCGTTTGCAGAGATCCAGTCGCCCATCGTTAACGAGTCGATAGCAGTTTCTTTAACTTTGAAGACGACTCTACCAGATCTGTCCAGTGACTGTGCGATACCAGCGTCCTGTTGTTTCCGCTTGCTAATGAACTCTGGGATCCGGTACACCTTGCACGTCTCCTTCCTAGCGGTCTCCAGTTGCCCCTCCTCCTCATCGTCCGACCACAGATTCATCAGCAACTCACCGGGCTTTTTCCGGGGCTCAGTCTTCTTCTGAAGCTCGTTGACTTCCGCTTGCAACTGGGCAGCCTCCTTGCGCAGTTTCAGCAGACGTAGCTGCTTCTCCGCCTCCGCCAGCTCGTCGTCCAGGCCGCCAGCTGCACCAGACGCTGATCCACCAGTTGCCTCGAGGTTGACCCTGGCCGCCAGCTGCTGCTGCTGTTCCACAGTGGCGCTGCAGGGCTTTCTTCGCGTTGTTGCCGCATCAGAGTCTACCTGTTGAACATCTTCGTCGTCGTCATTCTCGATGTCAGACGCAATGCCATCTAGATACGTACGCAATCGCTGTAAAAGTTCGCCTTTGTTGCCTTGCACGGAGAGTCCTAGGCTCTGAAGTTTCTCACGTAATGCCTTTACAGTGCTAGGCACTGACAGATCAATTTGGGCCTCAGAGTCAGACATGATTCAGCAGATTTTTTTTGCTATAAAAAAAAAACGCTGAAACGGCGTGCTAAATAGCCAGCGGAGGGGGCGGGGCAAGTACAGCCCGCCCCAAACAGATGCACAAAGGCAGGGGGGTGGCTGGTCACTAAAGCTGGTCTGCACAAGTTGCGAGCACCTATGCAAATCATTGCAATGTAGCTTTTCTAAAGTACCAAAATTACAATTTTGTGCAATTTAAGAGTTGTAAAAATTACAATTTATTGAGCAGAAATTGGCACAATTGCAATTTATTGCCTTCCAATAAATTACAATAATTGCATAATTATTACGTAATTTTTCATCCAATTTTTCGTAATTTTTACAATTTTTGTCTACTAGTGTGTCACGTTATTGGCGTAGCGGCCAGCTATGCGGTGACCCTTAAAAGGGCCGTTTTAGTCCCAAAATAAGTTGAAGTCAATTCTTGTAAAGCGGATTTTGTAGCGGAGCACTTGGCGATAAAGGCAGGAACTGCCGTAGTTGTCTTTATTGTTAATATCAGTATTAAGTTTGGTTGTTACTGGCAATAAACAGACTATAGCTTTCTGGGCACTGGCGGCTGCAACAATGGGTTGAATATAATTTGGATATGAAGTCAAGTGGCAGGCGAATGACACAATGGCGACGTGACGTGAGCAGTGGCTATGAGCACAGTGAAGGCAGTGAAACGTAGTGGCGAGTTTGGCGTCGGTCGTGGCGTGAGACAGTCAAGCAAGTGTGTGAGCAGGCTGGCCCAGACAGAGGGGCCGTGGTGAGAAATAAGGAGGCTCGAGGCAGCCAGACAAACAGATAAGACAGCTAAGAGGCAGCAGGGAAGGAAACAAGGAACAAGGCTAGGCAAGCCAGACCGGACGGAGGACAAGCCTAGGGAGAGAGAACACAGAACACAAGAACAGGGACAAGCAGGGAGTGAGGAGTGCTGCCGCCAGGCGGGGGGTTTAATAAAAGAGCGCAGAGGGGGGTAGCGCGAGCACGAGTGATTTCATTGGCTGGCGAGAGAACTTAAAATTATCGATCGTGCCAATTTTATACGGTTGCGAGAGAGGATAGCAAAATATACAATGAATTATAAATTGCCACAAAATCGTTGGGCACTACTACAAGTAAACGTCGCAATAAACGAATGGAAAAGTTTAGTTGAAACGGTGAAACTGAAGGGTTGAATGACTATGGAGAACAGCAGTCCAACGGCCCTTTTCGGGACCACCTTAAACTGACAACGTCACAAGTGAGAAAGAAAACAGAGCACAACCGAGCAAACTGAATCGAAACTGATAGGGCAGAAAATTAGGGAAAACATGAATGCAGCTAGGTCTCAAGTAAGAAAGCAGATCAGTGAAAATCATTGAGATTATAGCTACATGTGCATCAGTAGTTTTTTTATAAAATTACTTCACCAGTGATGCGGCACGAAATGAAGCGGAGCAGCCTAAACCTAACCTACATGTATAAACCTACATGTACATGTATTATACACATTGCCTAACGTGCTGCGTTGGTCTTGTTCTACATGTAGCTTGTAGTAGCGCTTCATCTGCGATGAAAAATCTCTCCCCATTTTACTCCAAAAGCTCATCTCGCTAGCGTTCTCTTCTTCTACCATGTTGAACCATGTTGAATGTGTGCGCGTCTATATCTGTAGCAAAGCGACACCCTTGAAAATGGAATGACTACATGAGTGCTCGGATTATTAAATAGGTTGCTCCAAAGCCCATGGTTTCTACCATAGAGTACTGAGAAATCAATCTTTTAGCGCTGGGCTTTGGAGCATCATTAAATTAACTTGCTTGCAAAAAGCGATATTGTTACGTTAACATTTACATTAATAAATACATCATAAGTTCATGAAGAGTCGTCATAAAAGTTCATTCAAGTGAAACATTCCTAGCTTAGTGAAGTAGCTTAGTAGTGAAATAGTGAAGTAGCTTAGTCATATACTTAAATGCATAGTTCAATGCCTTAGCTGCCATCGATATCTGAATCCGGTTAGTTGATTTACCGGAGTATTTGTATGCTAGTTTAAACAAAAGTTTCTACCTTTTTTTACAGTTTTATCATTAAGATTAGTTGAGCAGCTGTTAAAGTATTTTTAAAGCAACGAACTAAAATTTTAATTGACCTAATAATTATTTTATGCTTTTTTGTATCCGGTAGCTACAAGCTTGGCTGCTTTTTTAATTTCAAATCTTTTCTCCAAATTCTTTAAAAGGATTTTGTAGGGTTTACTGTGACATATAAGACATAATCAATATCAATATCTGAAACAATTTAGCGACCAATTCCAGTAAATTTGGCCCACTGGAATGGATGAAAGGTTTTGGTGGATAGTTTCACGAGTGCAACACTCGTTTAATGTACGGCCGACTGAAGAAGCTCATATTTTTGCCGAGAATTTAAAAAAGCAGATTGGAGTTGCACCGATTGAATCATTTCTATCGAAAGATGGTTCGCGCAGATTATTCATTTACTTTAGCTCGCCAAAGAAATCCGTCTCTCTAGAGGACATTACTGTTACAAATGACCCATCGGAAATTTCGGAGGCAACTTCCGGAAATTTTTTCAAAATAGTTTACTTTTTGAGACTGAACAACAGCACTGACGTCAGCAGAAATGCTTACGAAGCGGAGCTATATTGCGGTGAAATAAACAGCTCGATTCTTGAAAACTTGAATGACTTCTTAAACGACATTGTTTTACCTTGTACAAAAGCGCGTCAAAACTGGGGTCTTTGCACGACCGAGCAGAAAGGTCAAATCTTATCTTCGTTAGAAAAATTTACCGCAGCGATCTCAGATGCGTCAAGTAATTCATCGAAGACAACTCACCAGAAGGTTAGAAAAATATTTATTCACTTATTTATTTTTATGTTTCTACCAACAATTACACCTCTTTTTTCTTCTTTAAAATTCATTGTAAATTTGTAATTAAATTTCATGTACACCACTTTGATTTAATATTCATTATGTTAAAATCTATGAAATTTTACAAAAGAAAAATTAAGCCTAAAAGTCACTTGACTTACTACTTGAGAGACACTTTATTTTGTTTTTTTATATAAAAATAGTAAACTGTGGTAAACTGTTCCAGACCATATGATTATATGTCAAGTAGTCTTTTTATTTCCATATACTAAAATGGTCTTTTACTGAAAGCAACAAGAAAGTGTGAACAATTATTCCATACTATAAATATGAGCAAAAAGTAATATAAAGATTTTACCCCTATTAATATCATTAGTTATTCGAAACTTAATTTTTCTTGCATAAATTATACGAAAAATATAAAATATACTTTTTTATTAATTTTATTCTCGTAAATGCAGCTTTCTTGGACTTGTGTTATTGAAATGAATTCTCAGCGCGCAGTCAACTTGCATTTTACTTCAATATACATAGAGTAGCTATGCTTAAGTTATTTTAAGCCCCACACTATCTGTCGATAATTGCAAATACTTTAAATGCCACTATTCTGCTGTTTTACATCGATTTTTGTATTCCTCGCAGATCCTGGAGGTGCCGCCAGACGCGGCTGCCGCAGACTTCAAAGCCACCCGGCTGGCCGCGCACGACTCGGAGCTGGTGCAGCGCTTCGAGGACATCGTGACGGGCTGGATCGGCACCATCGAGTCCACCGTGCTGTCCGGCACCTCGTCCGATGCGCACAGCCGCGACGCCATCGTGGGGCCGCTGGCAGAGCTGGACAAGTGGCGCCGGCGCAACCGAATTCTGACGGCCCTCACCGAGCAGCTGAAGAGCAAGAAGTGCAAGAACATCATCGGGGCGCTGATCGCGGCCAAATCCAAGGTGCTGAAGAAGTGGAAGGCGGTGGACATCGCGTGAGTCTGGGAGGGTGGCTTGCATGTACAACAGGGGCTTCGGGTTGGATAATTGACATGACAGGGCAAAATAATTTGCCAGAAATTTGAGATCTCAGCAGTCCAAATGTGATATTGGATATGAGATCCCAGAAGTCCAAATGTGAGATTGGATGTGAGATCCCAGCAGTACAAATGTGAGATTAGATGTGAGATCCCAGCGGTCCAAATGTGAGATTGAATGTGAGATCCCAGCGGTCCAAATGTGAGATTGGATGTGAGATCCCAGCGGTCCAAATGTGAAATTGGATGTGAGATCCCAGCGGTCCAAATGTGAGATTGGATGTGAGATCGAAGCGGTCCAAATGTGAGATTAGATGTGAGATCCCAGCGGTCCAAATGTGAGATTGGATGTGAGATCCCAGCGGTCCAAATGTGAGATTGGATGTGAGATCCCAGCGGTCCAAATGTGAAATTGGATATGAGATCCCAGCGGTCCAAATGTGAGATTGGATGTGAGATCGAAGCGGTCCAAATGTGAGATTGGATGTGAGATCGAAGCGGTCCAAATGTGAGATTGGATTTCAGATCCCAGCGAGTCCAAATGTGAGATTGGATGTGAGATCCCAGCGCTTTCACAAACTTGAGCACTCATTCTGGAGTTTTAGTCACTACTGAACAGATTATTGGCAAACTCTTTACTTGAATTTATTTTCTAATCCCTAACTCTCCATCCCGCAGCATCACAGACGCAGTCAATGACGCCCGCGACAAGTTGAAATACCTGGACAGTCTGAAGAAATACCTGGAGGATCTGTACTCGCCCAGCGTCACGCCGGGCTTCATCATCAACCAGACGATCCCGTCGGCGCTGATCACCATGAAGCAGATGGACAGCGCCAGCCGCTACTACAGCCGCAGCGGCTTCATGGGCCAGCTGTTCAACCAGGTCGCCAACCAGCTGGTCCTCTGCTTCAAGGACTACCTCCGCGCCCTGCTGGTCAACGGCGTAGACGACGACCAGCTGTGGGCGGTCACCCTGCCAGAGGCTCGGGCGGCTAGGCCGGAAGACTTCACTGACGGACCGGACAGGTAGGCAGGGACAGGTAGATAGGGGAAGGTAGATAGGGGCAGGTAGATAAGGACAGGTAGATAGGGACGGGTAGATAGGGACAGGTAGATAGGGACAGGTAGATAAGGACAGGTAGACAGGAACAGGTAGATAGGGACAGGTAGATAGGGACAGGTAGACAAGGACAGGCAGATAGGGACAGGCAGATAAGGACAGGCAGATAGGGGCAGGTAGACAAGGACAGGCAGATAGGGACAGGCAGATAGGGACAGGTAGACAGGGACAGGCAGATAGGGACAGGTAGACAAGGACAGGCAGATAGGGACAGGCAGATAGGGACAGGCAGACAGGGACAGGCAGATAGGGACAGGTAGACAGGGACAGGCAGATAGGGACAGGCAGATAGGGACAGGTAAACAGGGACAGGCAGATAGGGACAGGCAGACAGGGACAGGCAGATAGGGACAGGTAGACAGGGACAGGCAGATAGGGACAGGTAGACAAGGACAGGCAGATAGGGACAGACAGATAAGGACAGGCAGATAGGGACAGGTAGACAGGGACAGGCAGATAGGGACAGGTAGACAAGGACAGGCAGATAGGGACAGACAGATAAGGACAGGCAGATAGGGACAGGTAGACAGGGACAGGCAGATAGGGACAGGTAGACAAGGACAGGCAGATAGGGACAGGCAGATAAGGACAGGCAGATAGGGGCAGGTAGACAAGGACAGGCAGATAGGGACAGGTAGATTTTTGCTAATGTCCAAAGTCGCATGAATTTGAGACTATTCTTTTCTATTTTGCCTGCAAGGGATACTTTTATATTTCTAATACGGAGTGTGCAAAGCCTCATTGGGTGGGAAACTGGAGCTGGATGCTTGTCGCCGACCAGATTCTCTAATTAGTAGTCCATGGCAGAGAGAAACCGGAGAATTTCCGCCGCCACCGCCCGCTCGCAGGCAGATCCGCGCCCACTTCGAGCAGAAGCTGTCCCAGGGCCGGCTGCACGGCAAGGCCGACATCAAGGAGTTCGACGCCAACGCCGCCACCCTCACCGGCCGCATCCGCGCCTGCCTGCTGGTGCAGCGGCTCATGCGGGTCGCCCTGCGCCACTTCAGGGACAGCATCGGCCTCGGCATTCACGGTGGCGCCAGCGCCTCGCAAGCCAGCAGCCAGCGGGCCGCATCGGCCGGGGCCGCCGCTGCAGCGGCCACCTCCGGAATCCCCATCAACGACGATGACGCCATCTTGAAGCACCTGGACGCGTTCAGCACCCGGCTGAGGCAGTTTCTGGATGTGCAGGTGAGTTATGGGCCTGTGGCCTGCTGTGTGAACCAAATCCCACAGTGCATCCCACACTGCATCCCACACTGCATCCCACACTGCATCCCACACTGCACCCCACACTGCACCCCACAGTGCATCCCACACTGAATCCCACAGTGCATCCCACACTGAATCCCACACTGCATCCCACACTGCATCCCACACTGCATCCCACACTGCACCCCACACTGCATCCCACACTGCATCCCACACTGCATCCCACACTGCACCCCACACTGAATCCCACAGTGCATCCCACACTGCACCCCACAGTGCATCCCACACTGAATCCCACACTGCATCCCACACTGAATCCCACACTGCATCCCACACTGCACCCCACACTGCATCCCACACTGCATCCCACACTGCATTCCACACTGCACCCCACACTGAATCCCACAGTGCATCCCACACTGCACCCCACAGTGCATCCCACACTGAATCCCACACTGCATCCCACACTGAATCCCACACTGCATCCCACACTGCATCCCACACTGCTTCCCACACCGCATCCCACACCGCATCCCACACTGCATCCCACACCGCATCCCACAAAAAATCCCACATCGCATCCTACACTGCATCCCACACCGAATCCTACGTGCATCCCACACACTCCCCGCAGGCCTCACTCAGCCAGATGTTCCGCCTGGCGCACACGGCTCGAAAGCTGCCGCGGCCACGCAAGGAGGACCTGGAGATGGACGAGAGCGAGTCCGTGTCTGCCGCCGCATCCGCTGCCGCAGCTGCCACCGCCGCTGCGGCTTCTGCATCATCAGCCGCGGCAGCAGTTGCAGCCGGCAACAGCGGGCATCTCGCCGCCATCGAGGAGGACAATGAGCAGCAAAGCGTCTCCGCTGATGGCGAAGATCAGCAGCTGCAGAAACAGCAGCCTGTGGCTGCGGCTGCGCATGAGGCTGGAAATGATGAGGAGCTGCTGCGCAGCATTGCGCTTATGAGTGAGTCTGTGTGTCTGTCTGTCTGTCTGTCTGTCTGTCTGTCTGTCTGTCTGTCTGTCTGTCTGTCTGTCTGTCTGTCTGTCTGTCTGCCTGTCTGTCTGTCTGTCTGTCTGTCTGTCTGTCTGTCTGTCTGTCTGTCTGTCTGTCTGTCTGTCTGTCTGTCTGTCTGTCTGTCTGTCTGTCTGTCTGTTGGAGTGATTGGCACTCAGATGAAAAGAAAGGACTTTTACCCTTGGTTGCAGTTTGCTTCAACTAAAGTATGTTTTCAATTTTCGCAACTTTTTGCAATTCTGTAAAAATTACAGAGGCGATTCGAATCATCTACTGCTGTAAGTTAAGTAGTGTAACTGAGGTTAAAGAGAATTTTGCGTAGATGCAGGTTTTGCATAGTAAGGTGCCTTAAAACCGAATGCGAATTCTCAATGATTATCTGGCTGTCTGACAGATCACCTCAGGTTCAGGGCCAACTCAGCACTCACCGCTGTTTACAATAAAAAACAATGCGCATACTATCAGTGTAATCTGATTGTTAAGTCTATCCTTAAAGAATACGAAGTTTTCTACCTTGTACAACTATGTCTGATTTGTGACAGATGATCATTTAATATATGGGGTATCAGTCACTATGTACTGATCTTTTGTACTAGCTCACAGAGGTGCTAAGTAGTACTGGCTCAGGGGTATTAATTAGCTCACGGGGTATTAATTAGCTCACGGGGTATTTATTAGCTCACGGGGCATTTATTAGCTCACGGGGTAATAATTAGCTCACGGGGCATTTATTAGCTCACGGGGTATTAATTAGCTCACGGGGCATTTATTAGCTCACGGGGTATTAATTAGCTCACGGGGTATTAATTAGCTCACGGGGCATTTATTAGCTCACGGGGTATTAATTAGCTCACGAAGCATTAATTAGCTCACGGGGTATTAATTAGCTCACGGGGTATTAATTAGCTCACGGGGCATTAATTAGCTTACGGGGTATTAATTTGCTCACGAGGTCTTTATTAGCTCACGGGGTATTTAAATCAGTACTAGCTGACGATATGAATATTACTCACTCAACTTGGAATTACTCACTGGCTAATTATCCCTCTCCTCAGTGCCTGTCTAACTACAGTGGGAGTCCTCTGCTTTCCAGGAAAGTACTACGACTCCGAGGGCGAGGGCCCGAGCTTCAGCGCTGTGGTGAAGTCCTTCGCGGAGCGGGCGATCCGCCGGCTGCAGGAGGCCACCAGCACCGGCAGCCTGCTGGACGTGGAGAGCAAGGACAAGGAGAAGTTCACGGATGTGTACCGCGGCTTTGTGGAGACGCTGGGCGAGCTGGAGCAGTTCGCCGCGGCCTACGCTCACACCATCTTCCAGTGGAAGTTCTACCCGCAGGAGGCGCTGGACATCCTGCAGGCGCTGGCGCCGATCGGCCACCGGCCGGCCGTGAAGGCGGCCCTGGCCGACAAATATGTAGAGATCTTCGGCCAGTTTGAGGAGCACCTCAACGACATTCGCCGGCTGTACGAGGAGGGCAAGACGACGCCGCCGAGGGTGCGCAACTCGCCGCCTGTGGCCGGGGCGGTCAACTGGTCCAGGCAGCTGCTGAAGCAAATCGAGGAGCCCATGAAGGTGCGGGGCTGGTTGTACTTTTGCTGCCATTTGAAGGATTCGATGGCTTGAAATTCTTAGCGCTGAAATATAAATTTTGTAAATATGCGTGAGGCGCCGAAAAATGATCAAAGTGGCAGTGTGAGGCGCCAAAAATGGCAGTGTCAGGCGCCAAAGTTATCAGTGTGAGGCGCCAAAAAAAGAAATGTGAGGCGCCAAAAATAGAAATGTGAGGCGCCAAAAGCATAAATGTAAGGCGCCAAAAATGGCAGTGTAAGGCGCCAAAATTAGCAGTGTGAGGTGCCAAACTTAGCCGTGTGAGGCGCCAAAATTAGCAGTGTGAGATGCCAAAATTAGCAGTGTGAGATGCCAAAATTAGCAGTGTGAGATGCCAAAATTAGCAGTGTGAGGCCGCCAAAATTAGTTGCTTGAGGCGCCAAAATTAGCAGTGTGAGGCGCCAAAATTAGTTGTTTGAGGCGCCAAAATTAGCAGTGTGAGGCGCCAAAATTAGCAGTGTGAGGCGCCAAAATTAGCAGTGTAAGGCGCCAAAAATGGCAGTGTCAGGCGCCAAAATTAGCAGTATGAGGCGCTAGCAGTGAGGCGCCAAAATAGAAATGTGACGCGCCAAAAATCGCAGTGAGGCTACGAGCTGCTTGGCACTCGAGCAACTCTGAAAGTCCTACTTACCGTCTCAAAAATAAAACAATTAGCAGTTTTTCGCCGAAAACCCAACCACAGGTGTTTCGGGACAACCCTGACGTCACCAGCCAGCTGGACTACCCTCGCATCGTGAAGATGTACAACAAGGTGGCCACCGCGCTGACGGCTTTCGAGCAGCTGTACCTCACCCAGTGGCGCTCGCAGATTGAGGTGGCCAAGACTTCGCTGAACGCCACCTTGTTTGTGAGGCACCCGGTCACCAGGGAGGTCATGGTAAACCTGGACGAGAAGGTGAGGGGTGGCTTGATGTCCTGAATTGGGATTTTCAACAGTGACATTCTGGATATTAATATTCAGGTATGGGATCTGAGATTTGGATGCTCAGGTATGGGAACTGAGATTAGCATGCTCAGGTATGGGATCTGAGATTAGCATGCTCAGGTATGGGATCTGAGATTAGCATGCTCAGGTATGGGATCTGAGATTAGCATGCTCAGGTATGGGATCTGAGATTAGCATGCTCAGGTATGGGATCTGAGATTAGCTTGCTCAGATATGGAATCTGAGATTAGCATGCTCAGGTATGGGATCTGAGATTAGCTTGCTCAGATATGGAATCTGAGATTAGCATGCTCAGGTATGGGATCTGAGATTTAGTTGCTCAGGTATGAGATCTGAGATTTGGTTTCTCAGGCATGGGATTAGGATATTTATGCGTGGGACCTCATTAATCAGAAGCGATTCACACCGGATGTACCCGCAGGTGCTGGAGCTGCTCCAGGAGACCAAATGGCTGATGCGCCTCGGCGTCAAGGTTCCAGAAGGCGCCCTGGCTCCATGCAATTGGCGCCGCGCATAAAGCAGTTTGCGCTGCGCCTGCGCGAAGTTCTGGCGCAACACCGGGCTGCGCTAGCCAGAATTCCAGACAACCTGAAGGATCTGTGCCGCGGCCACACCGACAAGTGCTTCGAGGCCTTCCAGCCCGGCCTGAACAACCTGGCCTGGAACAGCACCAACATCGACGGCTACCTGCACAGCTCGATTCCGCTGTCAGGGCGCTCAACGCCACCATCACGGAGGTCAACGCGCTGCTGGAGGCGAAGGTCGAAGGCCAGCTGAGACAGATCGGCTCCATGCTGCTCTTCGACGAGGAGGCCGTCTTCAGCCGCAGCTGGGTGAGTCTGGGTGTGGGATCTGCGGTTTGGGATCTGCGGTGTGGGATCTGCGGTGTGGGATCTGCGGTGTGGGATCTACGGTGTAGGATCTGCAGTGTGGGATCTGCAGTGTGGGACCTGCAGTGTGGGATCTGCGATGTGGGATCTCCGGTGTGGGATCTGCGGTGTGGGATCTGCGGTGTGGGATCTGCGGTGTGGGATCTGCGGTGTGGGATCTGCGGTTTGGGATCCCCAGAGTGGGATCAGCGATGTGGGATCTGCAGTGTGGGATCTGCGGTGTGGGATCTGCGGTGTGGGATCTGCGGTGTGGGATCTGCGGTGTGGGATCTGCGGTGTGGGATCTGCGGTGTGGGATCTGCGGTGTGGGACCTGCAGTGTGGGATCTGCGGTGTGGGATCTGCGGTGTGGGATCTGCGGTGTGGGATCAGCGGTGTGGGATCTGCGGTGTGGGATCAGCGGTGTGGGATCTGCGGTGTGGGATCTGCAGAGTGAGATCAGCGGTGTGGGATCCATAGTGCAGGATTGACCTGAGTTGATTCATTCTTCCTTCACCCTACGCCACCCGCCAAGGACCCCGAAAGTTTCCGCAGCGGCTTCGGAGCGTCGGTGCAGCGGCGGCAGCTGGAGCTGCAGGAAAGAACCAGCGTCATCACGCAGGGCCTGGCGGAGATCGGGCAGCGGCTCGCAGTCAAGCAGGTGAGAATCCAGCGCGATGAGTCCCCAGCCAGCCAAGCCAATTGTGGCTTCCCTAGCCATAGCCATCCAATCTTCCCATTCAGCCGATGCAGACAGTGAGCCAGCACATGCCGCCGCAGCAGCCCTTGCCCACCACGGCTGAGCTGGTGAAGTCCGTCGCCGAGCACTACCTCGCCGAGCTGTACCAGGCCGTGCTGTCCGCCGCCAGCCGCTCTCTGGTCACCATCGCCGAGTCCACCGGGTGGAGGACTCCCAGGTGCTCGCCAGCCTGAGCGGCCTCGTCCGGTCCCGGCCGCAGTCCCGGGCCGCCTCGGCCGCGCACCGGCCGGCCACGGTGGACAGCGAGGCTGCCGCGGACGTGCTCACCCTGGACGACTACCGGCGCTCCAAGGCCCAGGCCAGCGCCGCGCTCACCGCCGTGGCGAAATTCTCGCATCCTGTCTGGTGCGACACCGACCAGGTCACCTACCTGCGCTTCTCCGTGGCGCTGTGCTATGTGGTGCCGAAGATTGTCATCGAGCCCGAGCTCGACTCCGTGCAGGCCGCTCTGTCCGCTGGGGTTGAACAAATCTTCAACGGCCTCAGGGGCGTTGGGCTCGGGTTCGGGACTAGGCGAGTCTGGTTCTTTTTAAGCACGTTCGCTTAACTGTTAGACAATAAGTTCACCAGGTTCTCACCTGTTAGATACCCGGTTCTCACCTGTTAGCCACCCGGTTCTCACCTGTTAGACGCCCTGTTCTGACCTGTTAGACACCCGGTTCTCACCTGTTAGACACCTGGTTCTCACCTGTTAGACAATCGGTTCTCACCTGTTAGACACCCTGTTCTCACCTGTTATACAACCGGTTCTCACCTGTTAAACACCCAGTTTACATCGGTCAGACACCCCAGTTCTTACCTGTTACACAACGGGTTCTCACCTGTTAGACACCCGATTCTCACCTGTTATAAAACCGGTTCTTACCTGTTAAACACCCTGTTTACATCGGTCAGACACCCCAGTTCTTACCTGTTACACAACGGGTTCTCACCTGTTAGACACCCGGTTCTCACATGTTAGACACCCGGTTCTCACCTGTTAGACACCCGGTTCTCACCTGTTAGACACCCGGTTCTCACCCGGTTTGCACCTGTTCCATTTTCTGCTCCCGCAGGCCTCAGCTGGCCAGGCCGGCAGGGCGTTGGCGCCGCCTTCTGCTCACAACTGCTGGCCGACCCGGCAATCGCAGAGCTGAACAGCCGCATCGGCTCCGTAACTCAGGGTGAGCGCAAAACTTCACACAATAATAACCCTGCCGTGTTTATTATGCACTTTTGAATCCCAGTTGATCGCACAATGACCCCCGCCATCTGCGCCGCAGACCTGTGGTCCCGAATCCGCAAGCTGATTGTCGAACTGGGCGTCTACGACTTCCTCTGGAAGGACAACCTGCCCACCAACCTGGCCGATTTCCTGGCCAGCCAGCCCAGCAACGGCATGCTGTGCCTGGAGGTGGACCGCCTCATGGCTGTGGAAGACCGGGTGGGCGGCCTCAAGCCGGAGTACACCTTCGGCTGCGTGCAGCTGCGGACGCAACGCGCTGTCGACGTGCTCCAGGGCTTCCTGCTGACCTGGAAGGAGGCCTTCGCCTCGGAGCTGCACGCCCGGGTGCGCCAGGAGCTGCACGACGCTGTTGGCTATCGGACCCGCCAGGAGCGGGAGCTGCGGCACTTGGAGCAGCAGCTCAACCCAGAGAGGAGTGGCGAGGCCGAAGGGGACGCGGCCGTCAAGGACCGCGTGACTTTGGACGACCTGAACGTGGCGCTGAAGCTGCTCGAAGAACTGCGCGACATGGAGAACAAGGTTGACAAGATCTACCTGCCCATCGAGACCATGTACGGCAGGCTGCAGTCCTACCGCCTCAGCCTGCCCCGCTCCGAGATCGAGGAGTGCAGCGGCCTGCGCGACAGCTGGCAGCGGCTGACCCAGCTTGCTGACCAAGTGCGAATGCAGCTGCTCAAGGACCACCGGAGCCACTTTGAGCAGGAGTTGGACAAGCAGGTCAAGAACTTTGTGGTCGAGGTCATCCAGTTTCGAAACCAGTTTGACGCTCAGGTAAGGATTCTGCAACTTTTTAGTTAATAGTTACCCGCCGCGCCCGCTGACAGCCTCTTATTTGGTCGATTCGTCACTAATCACCTGAGAGCCTCATATTTAGTCAATTTATCCCTAATCACTCGTTGAGAACCTCATGTTTAGTCAATTAAATCCCTAATCACCCGTTGAGAGCCTCATGTTTAGTCAATTCGTCACTAATCACCCGTTGAGAGCCTCGTTTTTAGTCAATTCGTCACTATAATCACCCGTTGAGAGCCTTATATTAAGTAAATTCGTCACTAATCACCCATTGTGAGCCTAATACTCTTACTGGTACATGCTTAGCCAACTCTCTCTCAAAACGCTACCATCGCAGGGTCCCTTCGTCCCGGACATCGAGCCGCTGGACGCCGTGAAGCGGCTGCACAGATTCCAGGAGGTTTACGACAAGCTTAGCCGGAAGCGCCAGACGTTGGACTCGGTCAGCAAACTGTTCGGCATCATCACCAAATCCTTCGACGAGCTGGATCGCACCGGCGAGGAGCTGGTGCTGCTCAACCAGCTGTACGACTTGTTCCAGAAGTTCATCAGATTCGATGAAGCCTTCAGGCAGGAGCTGTGGGAAGACGTCGACCTGGACAGGACCGTCAGCGAAGTCGAGGGCTACTGGGACGAGAGCCTGGCTCTGCCCAGCAAGCTGAGAGGCTGGGCCGCCCACCTGGACATGAAGGCTCGGATGCAGCGGTACCGGCTGCTGCTGCCGCTGCTCAAGAAGCTCAAATCGAAGGTTCGGATTTACAGAGTGTAACTGAGGCGCAAACTTCAGAGCCTGTGACACTGGTGGAGGTTTTTGATTTAATTGGCGCTACTTTGTTAACTTTCCAGGAAATCCGGTCCCGGCACTGGACCCAGGTAATGCAGATCACCGGCGTGAACTTCTCCCTGGAGAGGGAGACTTTCCGGTTGAAGAACCTGCTGGATATCGGCCTGCTGGAGTGAGTGCTCTTTGTGAGACTGGGACTGTGCCCGTGCTCAGCCCATGTCTATCCTGTGCTCAAAACATTTCTAACGTCAGAGCTTAGCAATGCCGGTTCTTACACGGAATCCTACATGTGTTCTTAATACATTTCTTGCCCCTGTATTTTTATTGTTTTATAGCCATGTTCTTGCGCTGGTTCTTTCACCTGTTGTTCAACAGGTTCTTCCATCTGTCATTTCACCTTTCCTTACCCCTGCTCTTAAAAATTCTCTTACAACTGTTGCTAACAACTTTTCTTGCACTTTTTTGCTTTAATATTGAACACAAAGCAATTATAACAGTCAGAACCAGTACAGATCAGCAAGTCACAAATTGCCCAAAACTTCCGACTTGCAGGCACGCCGAGGCCGTAGAAGAGGTCTGCCGAGCCGCCAGAAGGAGCAGGAGCTCGAGCTCAAGATGAAGCAGATTGAAGAAGAATGGACCGAGCAGGTGCTCAGCTTCCTGCCCTACAAGCGCAAAGGCAACGTGCTGCTGGACAAGACCGCCACCGAGAGGCTGCTGGAGCAGCTGGAGCACTCGCAGACTCAGCTGGCGGTGATGCTGACCAGCCGCCACATCGAGCCGCTCCGCGACGAGGCGGCCTCCTGGGCGGAGAAGCTCAAGGACATTTTCCACGTGCTGGAGCTGTGGGCCGAGGTGCAGGATCTCTGGCAGGACCTCGAGGCCGTGTTCAGCGTGCCCGAGACCGCCCGCGAGCTGCCGCAGGAGGCCAAGCGGTTCGAGAGCGTCGACCGCAGCTACGTGAAGAGCATGAAGCGCGCTTTCGCCACCAAGAACGTCCTGCAGTGCTGTATCGGCGGCGGCGACGTCCCTAAGTCGGTGGTGCTGCGGCACATGCACGAGGAGTTGGAGATCTGCTTCAAGTCGCTGGTGGCCTACCTGGACAACAAGCGCCGGGTTTTCCCCCGCCTGTCCTTCGTGAGCAACAGCATCCTGCTGAGCATCTTGCGCCGGCCGCACGACCTCGAGACAGTGCGGCCGCAGCTCTGCACCCTGTTCAGCGCCGTCACGGACGTCCATACAGAGAAGGTCATCGTTGAAAACAGCGGTGGAGGTGGCGGTGCAGCCGGTGGCGGAGCTCAGCGCGCCTCCGACCAGGTCTCGACGGCTTCGTCCGCCCGCGGAGGTCGCCGGACGCCGGCGGGCAAAGCTGGCGGCCCGAGCGTCACCCTGGTGGAGCCGCCCGGAGCCGCCGGCTCGACGGACCGCGACCGGGAAGACGAGGTTCGATGGATGATCCGCGCAGGGTTTTGGGGGCCGTTTTGTCTCATTGTTAATAATTTTTCGCTTCGATGATTGTCATTTTGAGGTTTCTGAGCCATTCTGAGGTGTCTGAGCCATTCTGAAGTGTCTGAGCCATTCTGAGGTGTCTGAGCCATTCTGAAGTGTCTGAGCCATTCTGAAGTGTCTGAGCCATTCTGAGGTGTCTGAGCCATTCTGAAGTGTCTGAGCCTTTTTGATGAGCCTGAGCTTTCCTAAAGATTTTTCTGATCCTTTAAAAGAGCTGCTAGCCAAGTGGGTAAGCGATCAGACTGCAAGTTAAGCAAATTTGGCCGCGGTTAGTTCGCAGCCGAAGTGTCAACATTCTTGGCAGTCACCGTGAGCCAGTGGCAAATTTATTTCACCACTTCTACGCCTCTGAGATGCGGTAGAAAAACAGGGACGGAGCCGGAGGGCCCCTGGCTTGCAGCGGGTCAGGTGTAAATTTCCATTTTTTTGATTATTGAGGTATCCAAATAGCAACAACTTGAGTCCGCATCGTGCCCGCGGCTCTTTGTGATCCCCTGCCTCTGGATTGAATCCTCTGTCAATACCTGGCAGCCAGCCAGTCTCACCCGCGCCCCAACCGACGATTTCGCAAAGCAGCGTCGATCGGCCGGCGCCTCGGCGTCTCCAGGAGTTCGGCTGAAGCTGGCCGCCGGCTGGAGCAAGCTGCACAAAGTGCTGCTGTTCAAGCAGCCGGTAATTTCTCTGTCACGGCTTCATCAGTCGCACTTTTGGCATCTGCCCATTGAGTTCTCCTACCTGGGTTTATTTTTAGCAGATCCGAGCACTTACCGAGCTTTCTAGAAAATCGAATTTCGGATGCATCCGTGTTACTCCCGGTTTAGTTTGCAGTATTAAAGTACTTTGCGTGCTTTGAACATACTTCATCGAAGGTTTTCTTTCCTGTCTGATTTCAGTTTTCACTTTGCCAGAAATTATTGTACAGGTATATTACTGACCCCTCTACTGACCCCTCTACTGACCCCTCTACTAAACCTATGTGTTTCTGCAATTAAGTTTTTGTCTGCTGGCAGATATTATGGCATATATACTTAGATTTTATGCCGAGCCCACGCCTAATTGAAGAAAGCAGCTGTTGTCATTCTGAATAAATTTTATAATTTATTGTCATATTCTCCCTACCGCTCTGCAGTCCGCGCAGAATCTCAATGAGGAGGTCAGTCATGAAAAAATAATTTACGATATCTGCGGCGTCATCAGTCCCGACGGAGACGAACTCATGCTGGACAAAAAGGTGAAACTTGACCGCTTGAGTCTTTTTGACTCACCAGCTTTCAGTTAACACATTACACACACTCCAACCCTGTCCTCAAGTTCATCCACAAAAGTGGGCATCCTCCTCACTCCCTGCTCCTTATCAGTCTTTGTTATACACCCACCCCACTCCCTGCTCCTTATCAGTCTTTGTAATACACCCACCCCACTCCCTGCTCCTTATCAGTCTTTGTAATACACCCGCCCCATTCCCTGCTCCTTATCAGTCTTTGCTATACACCCGCCCCACTCCCTGCTCCTTATCAGTCTTTGTAATACACCCACCTCACTCCCTGCTCCTTATCAGTCTTTGTTATACACCCGCCCCACTCCCTGCTCCTTATCAGTCTTTGTAATACACCCACTTCACTCCCTGCTCCTTATCAGTCTTTGTTATACACCCGCCCCATTCCCTGCTCCTTATCAGTCTTTGCTATACACCCGCCCCACTCCCTGCTCCTTATCAGTGTTTGTAATACACCCACCCCACTCCCTGATCCTTATCAGTCTTTGTAATACACCCACCCCACTCCCTGCTCCTTATCAGTCTTTGTAATACACCCACCTCACTCCCTGCTCCTTATCAGGCTCTGTTATAAAACCATCATTAGCCATAAAAGGCAACAGATAGTCTTATTCATAACCCAACGGTTTAAAGATTTCAATCTCCTAATTAAACCGGCTTCACACACTTGCAGGTAACGCTAAACAGCAACGTGGAAGTTTGGCTCTCCGAACTGCAGCGAAACATCGGCGAAACCATCGGCCACTTGTCGCGAAACGTCATCGCCGACATCAACGCTCTGGGCCCGCTGGACGAGCTGGCGTTCAAGTACCCTTCGCAGGTGTGCCGGCTCGGCCTGATCTACTACTGGACCAAAGAGTGCGAGTTCGCCATCGGCGACATCCGCAACGACCGCAAGGCGCTGCAGAATGTGACCAAGAAGTTCAGCGCCACGATGACCCGCCTGCCGACTATTCTACACCGCGGAGCCTGGAAGACGCTGGACGACAAGATGCTGCCAGTGCACCGGCGCCGCCTGACCAACATGATTACGGAGGCCTACTACCTGCGAGAGTGCATGGAGACCATGATCACGCGCAAGGTGAAGGACGGTGGTGACTTCGACTGGCGAAGAAATGTGCGCTGCTACGCACGCGATGTCAGTGAGTTTTGGCGCGGTGGGGCCTCGGCCATGGGGGCTGGTTGGTCCCCAGGGGTGTCAGCGAGTCAGTGACTGCTAATTTCTGCATTAAAATTCGTTAAGATCCAGTGAATGCGCCAGCTTCCTGACTTTCATAAGTCAATTTTGAGCCATCAGAATGAATTCTTACTTCTAATAACTTTTCTACTTCTACTTCTTCTACTTCTATTTCCTCTACGCCAACTTCTCCCACGCGCAGACGAGCAGCTGATTCCATCGCTGTACATTCAGGACCTGGAGTTTCCTGTTGGCCCTGAGTTCATGGGCTCTGCCCCGGTGCTGGCGCCGACGCCCATGACCGACCGGTGCTTCCTGGCCATGAGCCAGGCGCTGAAGAGCCTCTGCGGCTGTCTGGTGCAGGGCCCCAGCGGCTGCGGCAAGACCGAGACTGTCAAGGGCCTCGCCCAGCTCCTCGGTCGGCACATCTGCGTTACACACGCCAGGAGCTCCTTTGACTCACAGGCGCTTAGCAAACTGGTGCAGGGCGTCGTTGCAGACGGATGCTGGAGCCTCATCGATGAGGTGCAGAAGCTGCCGGCTGAGGCTATGGGCGTCCTGGTGGATCACGTGCGATCCGTGTTTCACTCACTGGCTTCGGGAATGAAGACCTGCTTCCTGGGAGACTCGCATGAGGTCTGTCTGCTGTCTGTCTGTCTGTGTGTCTGTCTGTCTGTCTGTCTGTCTGTCTGTCTGTCTGTCTGTCTGTCTGTCTGTCTGTCTGTCTGTGTGTCTGTCTGTGCGTCTGTCTGTCTGTCTGTCTGTCTGTCTGTCTGTGTGTCTGTCTGTCTGTCTGTCTGTCTGTCTGTCTGTCTGTCTGTCTGTCTGTCTGTCTGTCTGTCTGTCTGTCTGTCTGTCTGTCTGTCTGTCTGTCTGTCCGCCTGTATACCTACCAAAAATTTCACCTTCCAGGTGCCAGTCGTGCCCTCCGTGGGCTTCCTCATCACCTACAACCCGTTCAGCCATGCCGGCCAGCTGCCCTGCGAGATCCGGGCTTACTACCGGCCCGTGTCCATCAGCCGGCCTGACCTGCTGCAGGTGCTGAAGATGAAGTGCCTGGCCATGGGCTTCCGAGCGCCCACCCTGCTGGCCACTCGGCTCAAGCTCATGTCGGAGTACGCTGCCGACCAGCTGTGAGTGATCCGACTGATGAGCTGCATTTCCGCTAAAAACAGTTGGCATTTCAATTCGCTCTCATCCTTCACAAACGCAGGCCCAACGAGCCGCAAAACACATTCGGCTTGAACTCGCTGTGCGCCGTGCTGGCCCGGGCGGATCAGCTGCGCCAGCTGGCCAATGAGGAGGCCGCGAAAAGGCAGGACTCGACGCTGACCAATCATGGCGCAGCTGCCTCGCAGCAGCAACAGCAAGGTACAGTAGAGAGAAGAGAATGTACAGTGTCAGCCTCCCCTCTGGGTTAGGGGGGAAGAGAATGTACAGTGTCAGCCTCCCCTCTGGGTTAGGGGGGAAGAGAATGTACAGTGTCAGCCTCCCCTCTGGGTTAGGGGGGAAGAGAATGTACAGTGTCAGCCTCTCCTCTGGGTTAGGGGGGAAGAGAATGTACAGTGTCAGCCTCCCCTCTGGGTTAGGGGGGAAGAGAATGTACAGTGTCAGCCTCCCCTCTGGGTTAGGGGGGAAGATAATTTTAACAGTGTCTGCCTCCCCTCTGGTGAAGAGAATGTACAGTGTCTGCCCCTCCTATGGGTGTTGAATATTGTTTTGGGTGTTCTGCCATTTCTCTGTGAGAGTCGGGTTGATTGACCCAGTCCTTGCCCCTCCTCAATTATGAATTTCACAGCCCAGCAACAGCAGCAACAGCAGCTGACCACATCAGAATTCTGGCCACCCTTCAAGGAGCGCACGGAGATCATCACCAACAGGGCTACAGGTAAGAGCCAATCGCGCTGCAGTAACTCAAACAGGCCTGTCCCCAATCACTTAGCACCCGTTTCCCCCCCGCAGGCCAGAAGCTGCCCACCTTCGTGAACAAGAAGGCAGCCGCCAACCTGCCGCTGAGCGCCACAGCCAAGCAGGAGCACAGCATGACACGCCAGGCCGCCCTGGAGCTGCTGGAGCCGAGGGTCCGCCCGCAGAGCGCCGCCATCCTCCGCCAGGCCGTCGCTGACGTCTTCGGCGGGCTGCCACCGGCGCCGTCAAGCGCCGTAGCCCGCAAGACGACGGACATCCTGGAGCGAATCGGCCGCGTCTGCCAGGCCCGCCGGCTCAGCCCGGCCAAGTCCTGGCTGGAGAAGTGCATCCAGATATTCAACGTGTCCGGCGCACACACCGGCGTGGTGCTTGCCGGCCCGCCTGGCTGCGGCAAGTCCACAGCGCTGGAGGTCCTGGTGGATGCACTGGCGGGCCTCGGCGGCGGCGCGCCCGAGGAGCAGCACCGGCTGCAGCGGATTTACCCTCTGGCGGTGGACAACCTCAGCGCCGTGTTCGGCGAGCTGCGGCCCAACGGCGAGTGGTCGGACGGCATCTTCACCTCGGCCTTCCGCAAGGCCAACCGGAACCTGTCCACCACCTGGCTGCAGCTGGACGGCCCGCTCAACACCAGCTGGTCGGACAATTTCAACTCGGTGAGCCGCAGAGCAGGAAAGCCTGCTTAACTTAGCGGGGTGGACTGGGGAAGCTTATTGGCTGGGTGGACTGGGGAAGCTTATTGGCTGGGTGGACTGGGGAAGCTTATTGGCTGGGTGGACTGGGGAAGCTTATTGGCTGGGGTGGACTGGGGAAGCTTATTGGCTGGGTGGACTGGGTAAGCTTATTGGCTGGGGTGGACTGGGAAGCTTATTGGCTGGGGTGGACTGGGGAAGCTTATTGGTTGGGGTGGACTGGGGAAGCTTATTGGCTGGGTGAACTGGGTAAGCTTATTGGCTGGGGTGGACTGGGGAAGCTTATTGGCTGGGATGGACTGGGGAAGCTTATTGGTTGGGGTGGACTGGGGAAGCTTATTGGCTGAGGTGGACTGGGGAAGCTTATTGGCTGGGGTGGACTGGGGAAGCTTATTGGCTGGGGTGGACTGGGGAAGCTTATTGCTGGGGTGGACTGGGGAAGCTTATTGGCTGGGGTGGACTGGGGAAGCTTATTGGCTGGGGTGGACTGGGGAAGCTTATTGGTTGGGGTGGACTGGGGAAGCTTATTGGCTGGGGTGGACTGGGGAAGCTTATTGGCTGGGGTGGACTGGGGAAGCTTATTGGCTAGGGTGGACTGGGGAAGCTTATTGGTTGGGGTGGACTGGGGAAGCTTATTTATTGGGGTGGACCACAATGAGCGGCTCATGCAAGCCCTCGCACACTCGGCAGGTTCTGGACGCTGAGGCTACGCTGCACCTTCGAAACGGCGACCAGCTGAGGATCTCCAACCGGGTGCGAGTCGTCTTTGAGACTGACAGCCTCGCTGATGCCTCGCCGGCCACCATCGGCCGCAGCGGCATCGTCCATTTCGACGTAGAGAGCCTCGGTTGGCGGCCGGTGGCCAACGCCTGGCTGCGTGCCCGGCCGCCGCAGGTGGCGCACGTGAGTTTGGGACCGGCCGGGAATCCAAACCTGTCCACCTCTGTGTGTCCACCTCTGCATGTTCACTTCTGCCTGTCCACCTCTGTCTGTCCATCTCTGTCTGTCCACCTCGGCCTGTCCACCTCATTCTGTCCACCTCTGCATGTTCACTTCTGTCTGTCCACCTCTGTGTGTCCATCTCTGACAGTCCATCTATACCTGTCCATCTGTACCTGTCTATCTCTACCTGTCCACCTCTGCCTGTCCAACTTTGCCTGTCTATCTTAGCCTATCTGTCAATATCCCTATATCTTCTCTACTGCCAAGCAAAAACCAACTTATTCAGTCGCAAACTCGAACAAACTTACAGACCCTCAACTCGGCCTTCGAGAAGACTCTGGACGCTCTGATTCCCTGGGTGCAGACGGAAGTGAAGTGAGTTTTTCCTCTTGTTCAGTTTGCACTATTAAATGGAAACCCAGAGGCACAGCGCCCCGAACCGTCTGCCCGCAGGCCCATCATTCCCGGCTGCTCAGTTGTGGGAGTCTTCCAGACCTGCCTGTCCTTGCTGGAGGCCATGCTAGACGAGAGTGCCGGACACCTGTCCGGGACAGTCCACATCGAGCGGCTGTACCTGTTTGCCCTGGTCTGGTCCTTCGGCGCCCTGCTGGTGGACAACGACCGAGTGCTGTTCAGCAAGAAGCTCAAGGACTTGTCCACCGCGTGAGTGCCTGTGGAATCTGCTTGCTTTCAGATTTTGTGGAGATCAGCGGCAGAGAAGCACTGGCATAACAGAAAGGGCCTGTGACACAGTTACAGAGCCAAGAGGTTAAAGAGTCAGGTGCTTCGAGTCAGATGGTTAGAGGGTCAGCTAGTTAGAGAATTAGTCAGACGGCTTTAGAGTCAGAAGGCTTGAGAGTCAGATGGCGTGAGAGTCAGGTGGCTTGAGAGTCAGGTGGCTAGAGAGTCAGGTGGCTAGAGAGTCAGATGGCTTGAGAGTCAGCCGGATTGAGAGTTAGAAAGCTTAAGAGTCAGATCGCATGAGAGTTAGAAGGCTTGAGAGTCAGATGGCTTAAGCATTAGAAGGCTTGAGAGTCAGATGGCTTAAGAATTAGAAGGCTTGAGAGTCAGATGGCTTGAGAGTCAGATGTTTGGAGAGTCAGCTAGTTAGACAATCAGTCAGATGGCTTGAGAGTCAGATGGCTTGAGAGTCAGATGTTTGGAGAGTCAGCTAGTTAGACAATCAGTCAGATTGCTTGGGAGTCAGATGTTTGGAGAGTCAGCTAGTTAGACAATCAGTCAGATGGCTTGAGAGTCAGATGTTTGGAGAGTCAGCTAGTTAGACAATCAGTCAGATGGCTTGAGAGTCAGATGGCTTGAGAGTCAGATGTTTGGAGAGGTCAGCTAGTTAGACAATCAGTCAGATGGCTTGAGAGTCAGATGGCTTGAGAGTCAGATGTTTGGAGAGTCAGCTAGTTAGACAATCAGTCAGATGGCTTGAGAGTCAGAGTCAGCCCAATAGTTCGAGAATCAGAAGAAGCTGCTGCCCCAGCTCAGAGGCCATTAAAACTGATTAGAAAGTGAGATAATAAAAAGTTGACCCATTTCCAGCGAAGCCCTGCCTGACTACCTGGAGTCCAAGCAGCTCTACTTTGGAGAGTGAGGCTCCTGAGTTTTTGCCAGCGAAGCTGTGCTCAAATATTCTAAATATTAATTGCGCCTATCTTCTTGTAGCAATCTAATATTGATGTAGAACTGTGAATTGCAAAATAATTATTCGTTTTGTTGTCCTGATTGCTGCACTGTTTCTGTTCGAGCACCACCCGGACGTACCAGCTGAAGTGAACTGAAGTTTGCCATGCATTGAGGGTTCGGACATTGTCTCCCCACGATTCCCCGCTCCCAGGCTGCCAGATGATGACCGGGAGATCTGCATCTACGACTACTACGTAGACGAGAGCGGCGAGTGGGACCCATGGACCTCGCGGGTGCCGGAGCAGGTAAACACGGACGAGCTGGCGCTGATTGGCCAGACCGTGGTCGAGACGGTGGACACGGTGCGAGTGCAGCAGCTGCTGGAGCTGTCCTACAGGGCCCAGCGCTCCGTGGTGCTGGTCGGGCCTCGGGGCGGCGGCAAGACGCTGCTGGGCCGGCAGTTCGCTGAGCGGCAGGACGCGCAGACCCGGGTGCTGCGCCAGCTGGTGTTCTCGGGCGACTCCGGGGCCGGTACCCTGCAGCGGTTTGTGCAGGCGAATACGGTGCACAGGTGAGTTCGCTGGCACTGCAGAGCTGCTGACTGCCTGCTTCATGGCGCTCCTTCACCTCAAGGATTTGACATTCAATCTCACAGCTTCCCTATCTTCTCACCGGTTCCTCATCGTCTCACAGGTTCCTCGTCGTCTCAAAGGCTTCCTCATCGTCTCAAAGCTTCCCCATTGTCTCACAGGTTCCCCATTGTCCCACAAGTTCCCCATTGTCTCACAGGTTCCCCATCGTCTCACAGGTTCCTAATCATCCACAGGTTCCTAATCATCTCACAGGTTCCTCATCATCTCACAGGTTCCCCATTGTCTCACAGGTAGTTCCTCATCGTCTCAAAGCTTCCCATTGTCTCACAGGTTCCTCATCGTCTCACAGGTTCCTCATCGTCTCAAAGCTTCCCATTGTCTCACAGGTTCCTCATCGTCTCACAGGTTCCTCATCGTCTCACAGGTTCTTCCTCATCTTCCAGCTTCGCCACCTTGCAAATCGCACGACTCCCTCAATTCCCCGCTGCAGACAGGGCTTCGTGTACGGCGCCAAGGAGGGCAAGCGGCTGCTGCTGTGCATCGAGGACGTCGCCGCCCCCCGGCTGGACGACTTCAACGTCCAGCGGCCTGGTGAGCTGCTGCGCCAGCTGTGCGACTGTCGCCAGCTGGTGACGCACGAGCGGCCGCACGAGTGGCGCCAGATCGAGGGTCTGTCGGTGGTGGCGTCGGCAGCCACCGGGGGCGCGCCCGCCGTCCCGACGCCGTCGCTGTCGCCGCGGCTGCTGCGCCACTTCAACTTGGTGCACGTGCCGGCCCCGGCCAAGGAGGCGCTGCGCAGCGTCGTGCGCGGCGTGTTGGAGGCGCAGGTGAGCGGTTGCGAGAGTTTAAGGGCGTGAGAACTCTGAGGATATGAGATTTAAAGGCGTAAGATATCAAGGATGTGAGATTTAAAGGCGTAAGATATATATCAAGGATGTGAGATTTAAAGGCGTAAGATATATATCAAGGATGTGAGATTTAAAGGCATAAGATATCAAGGATGTGAGATTTAAAGGCATAAGATATCAAGGATGTGAGATTTAAAGGCATAAGATATCAAGGATGTGAGATTTAAAGGCATAAGATATCAAGGATGTGAGATTTAAAGGCATAAGATATCAAGGATGTGAGATTTAAAGGCATAAGATATCAAGGATGTGAGACTTCAAAAGATAAAGCTTTTGACAGCGTGAGATATCAAGGCTGTTATAGCTAAAGTTACAAGACTTTAGGGTGTGAAGTTTGGAGATACATTTCAAAGATGCAAGATTTGATGGCATGAGACTTCATGAAAAAAAAATTCGCCGGTCACCTGTCAGGTGAACTTCGACGACCGGCAGCCGCTTGACCAGGACGCCCTGGCCGGCCTCACCGAGGCCTCCTGCCAGCTGCTGGAGAGCTGCCAGGCCGCCCTCAAGCTGTCGCCGCTGCCGGGCAGGCGGCACTACCTGTTCAACCTGAAGGACCTCTGCGACGTGTTCCTCTGCCTGCGCCGGCTGCCGGACGAGAGGCGCATCGAGCAGGCGGACCTGGTGCCCTTCTGGCTCTACCAGATCCGCCGCGGCTTTGCTGACCGGCTCTGCCGCACCGCCGACTCGCTGTGGCTGGACGAAACCCTGCAGCGGCTGTGCGCCAAGCACTTCCCGGCCCTCTCAGTGGACCTCCTTGGCCAGCAGTTCGCCACCTTCGACAAGGACGTCCAGAGCTTCAACATCCGGCCAACTTCGTCATTCAACAGAGCGTCCATCTGCGTGAGCAGCCTCATGCCCAAGATTGAGTCTTTCGGCGAGCTGCGCGAGACTCTGGAAGTCTACAAGGTGAGCCTGCAAGGGTTGATTCGCAGACTGGCCATCAAGGACACGAATCGCATGACAAGCCCTAAGCCAGATTTCATTCAAGCGTCCCAAATTAATGTGGCCTGGATCACTGTGCACACGAGTCAGACTCTCAGGTTTTCAGGTTTCTCGGGTTCACTCTGCTCCATCCAGTGCTCAGTCTCACTGCTCGAAAATCCTGTCTGCGTACAAATCGTGTCTGCGTACAAATCGTGTCTGCGTACAAATCGTGTCTGCGTACAAATCGTGTCTGCGTACAAATCGTGTCTGCGTACAAATCGTGTCTGTACAAATCCTGTCTGCGTACAAATCGTGTCTGTACAAATCGTGTCTGTACAAATCGTGTCTGTACAAATCCTGTCTGTGTACAAATTCTGTCTGTGTACAAATTCTGCCTGTGTACAAATTCTGCCTGTGTACAAATTCAGTCTGTGTACAAATCGTGTCTGTGTACAAATCCTGTCTGTGTACAAATTCTGCCTGTGTACAAATCCTGTCTGTGTACAAATCCTGTCTGTGTACAAATCCTATCTGTGTACAGATCCTGTCTGTGTACAAATCGTGTCTGTGTACAAATCCTGTCTGTGTACAAATCCTAGCCAATGACTCATTTCCGCAGACCCGCTACAACGAGGAGGAGAAGCACGAGGCCCTGGATGCGACTCTCTCCGACTCGGTGATCGCCCACATCGTCCGGGTGCACCGCGCCTTGTCGATCCCCTTCCGCGGTCACGCCCTGCTGGTGGGGTCCATCGGCACGAAGCTGTCCACCCTGTGCCGCCTGGCCGCCTTCATGCTGGAGATGCGGGTGCAGGAGGTGGACACCCGGTCGCGCAGTGCCTTCTTTGACAGCCTGCGCGGAGCTCTGCGGCTCGCCGGCCTGGACGCGGTGCACGTCGCGGTGATCGTCACGGCCCGCTGCATGATGGACAGCTCCTACTGGGACGCCGTCAACTCCGTTATCGCCTGTGGCGAGCACCCGCAACTGTTCACCAACGAGGAGATGGACACGCTGATGCAGTCTCTGGTGCCGACCATCAAGAAGGAGAACCAGGCGCTGCTGAACGACCCCGTGAAGTTCTACCTGTCCAGAGTGCGTCAGCACCTGCACTTCGTTATCTGCCTGCCGCCGGGCGACCCGCTGCTACGCAGCGCCATCAGCAGCTACCCCTGCCTGCTGAAGCACTGCCAGCTGGACTGGGTCAACGACTGGTCCATGCCGACTCTGCTGCATGAGTCGCAGCACTTCTTCAGCGAAAACGCACAGCTCGAGCTCAGCCGCGAGGACGCCGACGCCCTCGGCCGCGCCTTCGCCCAGGTGCACTCGCTGGTGCTGCGCGAGTTCCGCCAGGTGCCGTGGGCTGGCGACCAGGAGCTGGAGGTGGAGCTGACCAAGTACAAGGAGGGCCGCAGCCACTCCAAGCAGGAGACCGTTCGAGTGCCCAACTGGCCGTATGCGCAGAAGGTCTGTGTACACTTCCTGCCTGTGTACACTTCCTGTCCGTGTACACTTCCTGTCCGTGTACACTTCCTATCTGTGTACACTTCCTGTCTGGGTAAACTTTCTGTCTGTGTACACTTCCTGTCTCTGCACTTCCTGTCTGCGTGCACTTCCTGTCTGTGTACACTTTCTGCCTGTGTACACTTCCTGTCTGTGTACACTTCCTATCTCTGCACTTCCTGTCTGCGTGCACTTCCTGTCTGTGTACACTTCCTGCCTGTGTACACTTCCTGTCCGTGTACACTTCCTGTCTGTGTACACTTCCTATCTGTGTACACTTCCTGTCTGTGTACACTTCCTGCCTGTGTACACTTCCTGTCTCTGCACTTCCTGTCTGCGTGCACTTCCTGTCTGTGTACACTTCCTGCCTGTGTACACTTCCTGTCCGTGTACACTTCCTGTCTGTGTACACTTCCTATCTGTGTACACTTCCTGTCTGTGTACACTTCCTGCCTGTGTACACTTCCTGTCTCTGCACTTCCTGTCTGCGTGCACTTCCTGTCTGTGTACACTTCCTGCCTGTGTACACTTCCTGTCCGTGTACACTTCCTGTCTGTGTACACTTCCTATCTGTGTACACTTCCTGTCTGTGTACACTTCCTGCCTGTGTACACTTCCTGTCTCTGCACTTCCTGTCTGCGTGCACTTCCTGTCTCTGCACTTCCTGTCTGCGTGCACTTCCTGTTTCTGCACTTCCTGTCTGTGTACACTTCCTGTCTGTACACTTCCTGCATGTGTACACTTCCTGTCTGTTACTGTACACTTATTTCTGCACATTTTTTTAAATCGTTTGTTTTACTTATTTTTCAGCCTTCAAATTCCTGTCTCTAAAAGCGTACATGGTACATGGATATCTTCAGTAATTCTATTTACTTAACTGTGAGGATTCACGCAGATTCCTAGCCAATCGCTTAAACCCAGCCACTTCATCTACACTCGTCCCCAGGTGCTGGTGGACCACCTCCGCTCCCGGCACGTCCGCAGCGGCGAAGATGACAACAGCGGCGGCGACTCTTTCCCGCTGGGCCCGACCCACTTCCGCCGCCTGCTGCACGCCTTCCGCCACCTGTACGCCAGCAAGACTGGCGAGCGGCGCAACCGCCTGGCGCTGCTCCGGCGCGCGCTCGCCACTCTGGCGCAGTGCCGGCACGACAAGCACACAATCCGCGCCGCCCGCAAAGCCAAGCTGCAAAACTACCAGGAGGTGCGCGCCGAGGCCGATCGGGTGTTGGCCGAGCTGACAAAGAAGGTCACCGTGTTGGAGAAAATCCGGTCGCGCACCGATCCGAACTCGTCGCTGAGCCACTTTCTCAAGATGAACGACCTGCCGCCTGAGGTTTGCTCATTGCCGCTTCTGCACTTTCTCAGCTTTCAAGATTGTCGGGAGAGGGAGTTATCTGGGGAGGGAGTTATCGGGAGAGGGAGTTATCGGGAGGGAGTTATCGGGAGAGGGAGTTATCGGGGGAGGGAGTTATCTGGGGAGGGAGTTATCGGGAAGGCAATTATCGGGGGAGGGGGAGGGAGTTATCGGGAAGGCAATTATCGGGGGAGGGGGAGGGAGTTATCGGGAAGGCAATTATCGGGGGAGGGGGAGGGAGTTATCGGGAAGGCAATTATCGGGGAGGGGGAGGGAGTTATCGGGAAGGCAATTATCGGGGGAGGGGGAGGGAGTTATCGGGAAGGCAATTATCGGGGAGGGGGAGGGAGTTATCGGGAAGGCAATTATCGGGGGAGGGGGAGGGAGTTATCGGGAAGGCAATTATCGGGGGAGGGGGAGGGAGTTATCGGGAAGGCAATTATCGGGGGAGGGGAGGGAGTTATTGGGGGAGGGCGTAATCGGGAAGGGAATTATCGGGGGAGGGAATTATCGGGGGAGGGAATTATCGGGGTAGGGAATTATCGGGAAGGGAATTATCGGAAAGGGAATTATCGGGAAGGAAATTATCGGGGGGGGGAATTATCGGGGGATTAACGATGGGGGATTATCAGAGGGAGAGAGTTATCGGGAAAGGGAATTTTCGGGTGGGGGAATTATCGAGAGAGGGAATTATCGGGGAAATGAATTGTCGGGTAAGGGAAATTTCAAGGCAGTAATACTTAATGGTAGTGAAATTTCCGGAAAAGATAGTTTCTTAAAAAGTGAAATTTCAGGGCAATCAAAAGTTAGGCGTGGACAGCTTAAGAAGAGACATTTTGGGAAGGAATCGTGGCTAAAGGTAGTTCAGTGCGTGTGGAATTCCGGAGAATGTTTTGCAATTGGCAGACTCGCCACAAAAACCCGCCCGCCAGGAAGCCGAGCAGGATGAGCTGCTCGCCAACGAAGAATTCGACGAGTACGACAGGCAGTTCGAGCAGATCCGGCAGGAGACGATGAAGAACCGGAAGACGCAGGCGCGGGACGAGCTGGCGGCGGCCAAGGAGACGTACAAGGCCTGCCGGGCCAGCCTGGAGAACGCGCGCAAGGAGGTGGCGAGCTGGAGCAACAAGGTCGACCGGAACTGCATCGAGCGGATCCGGGCGTTCCAGAATCCGCCGGCGCTGGTCGGCCAGGTGATGGAGATGGTCTGCGTGCTGATCGGCAAGAAGCCGCCCAGCCTCACCGGCGGCGCCGGCGGGGAGAAGCGAAAGGACGGCGACGGCCTGCTGGGCGACCGGAACTCGCTGGGCTCGGCGCAGGCCGCGAAACCGGCGGGGCGCGGGCAGAAGGAGGAAAAGGTGAGGACCACCGAGTCATGGACTCCCGAACATCTGCAGTGTCTGGATTGAAAGCCCCCGGGAAATGTTCACAAAAATATTTTGAAATTCGAATAGCAACAGTGTATCCAATAAAAATCATTCTATAAAATTATTTTGGGACATAGTTACAAAGTATCAACTGAAGAATCAGGAGCATCAGGGTGATATTGTCTACTTAAAAGTAGTAAGCGTAGGATTTGAATCAAATCTCTTATTGTGTGAGCTTGTTGAATAAAACTTTGAACGTGTGTACGTAAGTTTACTCCCGATTCAGACTTCTCAAACTTGATTCCAAAAGTGCAAATGCTGTCTGCATAAAAATTGACTACAGGTTGATAGAGCGGCCTGGAAGCAGATGCAGCAGAGCATGAACGACTCCGTCAAGTTTGTGGAGATGCTGCAGAACGTCAGCTGGCAGGACGGGCTGGACAAGGACGTACTCAGGAGTGAGTAGCCTGATTGTCACCTGGGTTGCGTTTTTTGGGAACAGAAACGACCTCGCTGAAAGGCTGGAAGCTTCAGGTACATGCAGGTGGCTGTGACAACTGAAGGGCTGGGAGCTTCAGGTACATACAGGTGGCTGTGACAACTGAAGGGCTGGGAGCTTCAGGTACATACAGGTGGCTGTGATAACTGAAGGGCTGGGAGCTTCAGGTAAATGCAGGTGGCTGTGGCCACTGAAAGGCTGGGAGCTTCAGGTACATACAGGTGGCTGTGACCACTGAAGGGCTGGGAGCTTCAGGTACATACAGTGGCTGTGGCCACTGAAGGGCTGGGAGCTTCAGGTTCATGTAGGTGGCTGTGACCACTAAATAGCTGGGAGCTTCAGGTTCATGTAGGCGGCTATGACCACTAAAGAGCTGGGAGCTTCAGGTGCATGTAGGCGGCTATGACCACTAAAGAGCTGGGAGCCAGGTCTCACCAAGAGCCGGTCTGTCATCGGAGCCATGCTCAACCCGCAGCCGTGGAGAGCTACCTGGCCAAGAGCAAGGACGGCCAGCTTGGTGTCACTGGCGAAGGCTCGCTGCTTGAGGGCGCCGACAACGTTGAGAAAATCCGCGGACGCCGCGACCAGTCGCCGGGCGACGGCGGGCCGCGCGGCATCACCATCTCGCAGGCAAAGTACAGCAGCGAGGACGCGGCCACTCTGGTGCACTACACCATCGCCCTGGTGGAGTACAGCCGCCTGTGCGGCCCGCTCAAGGACGCGAAGGACCGGATCGGCAGCCTGGAGCGGGAGATCGAGGAGAGCGAGCGCTCGGAGCGGGACGATCAAGAGAAGGTGAGAAAAGTTTCTAATTAGAGCCCATCAGACTCGACTATCATAAACTGTACACCTGTAGCACCTGTTACTGCGCAAATTAAGTTCGTAGATGGCACCGCAAGTCCGAAACACCAGCAATTATTTCCTAGCTGTTTACTTTGTTCAGACCATTGCCTACTTGAATCACTGCTCCGAAATTACGAATTCAAATTTCAGCAAGCAGAAGAGAAGGTAAATTTGGTGCCGCCTTGCCTTTGTTGTTGTAGCGTTTCAGTGTAAAATCTGCTTGAAATTGCGTGATGCTCAGAAATCCACTCGCTACTGCACCGCTTCCTCACGCATGCTTTCTGATGTAGAAGTTTCTCCACTTTGGAGGAGAGATACGCCGATCCTTATGCATTGGCTGCACTTGCCGGGTCTGCACTGACAATGCACTCTGCCGTTTTACTGCCTGCACCAATGCGCACTTTATCGCACCGAATGGCTTAGTGGGAACCTACAGAACAGTCAGGTGGCAACCACAGAAAAATAGGCCGCAACCCCAGAACAGACCGGTGGAAACCCCAAAACGAATAGGTTGCAACCCCAGAACAAATATGTGGCAACCTCTGAACAAATATGTGGCAACCTCTGAACAAATAGGTGGCAAACCCAAAACAAACGGGTGGCAACCCCAAAACAAACGGGTGGCAACCCCAAAACAAACGGGTGGCAACCCCAAAACAAACGGGTGGCCACCCCAGTACAAACGGGGGGCAACCCCAGTACAAACGGGTGGCAACCCCAAAACAAACGGGGGGCAACCCCAGTACAAATGGGTGGCAACCCCAGAACAAACGGGTGGCAACCCCAGAACAGACCGGTGAACGCACAGCGCAAGTTGCTGAACTGTTCGACCCGCCAATCCGCAGGCCAAAGCAGCAGCTGCCGATGCAGCCTCGGCCGCCGACGCCGAAGCCGCCGCTGCCGACGCCGCCGCAGCAACAGAGGACGCTGACAAGGTGCGATCGGAGCTGGCGGAGCTGCAGGAGGAGTATGACCGGGTCATCCTGACCAAGCACCGCCTGCAGGGCGAGATCGACTCCATGGACGAGCGCCTGCAACGCGCACAGGCCATCGTGCAGCAGCTGCAGCGAATGGAAGCCGAGTGGTCAGACTTTGTCGCCGAGTTCTCCAGCGACTCCGTCCTGCAGGTCGACTGCGCCGTAGCGGCCGCCTTCCTCACCTACTGCGGCGGCCTGGGCGTCGACGCCCGCCGTCGGCTGGCCGGGAAATTCCGCCAGCTGTGCGAGGCGGCCGGGGTGGCCGAGGTGCCGTCCGTCCGGAGGCGCGCGCTGTTCGACCAACGGGCCGGCGGACCGCAGGCCGTGGAGCTGGCCGACTTTCTGTTTAAATCGGTGCGAAACTCGCTTTTGTTTTGGCAATGCCTTAGCAAGGTGGCAAGGCTTGGGGGGATTGCTAAGACGTAAAGGCTGAGGTCAGAAGCTTTATATAAGAAGTTTACTTTGTTGTTTGCTTCCCAACGGCGGGCGCCGATTGCTAATTTTAAACTCAAACTGATACGCTTGTAAATCAACCTAGATGTCAGAGTTCGTCTACTGATAAGTAGACAGTATTGAGTGTGGCACGAAAAGCTTGCATGGCGAGCAAAGAAATGCCGCCATGCCAAATGGCAGAGTTCGATTCCGCTTTTAGCTAGCTGACACTTCAATCAAATCCATACGCTGTGCACCCTGTGTGAGCGCGTGTATCAGTGCGTGCCAGCGTACAGTGTCTGCGTACGATAAATTACTAACAGTAGTATTGTATACACCCGCAACCCCGCGCAGGTGGACACGGACGAGCTGGACCTGCTGCGCCTGCCGACCACCCGGCTGCAGCGGGAGAACGCCTGCTTCGTCATGCTGGAGCGGCACTGCCAGGCCTGGCCGCTCATCTGCGACCCCACCAGGGCGGCCGTCACCTGGCTGCGCAAATACCAGCAGTCCACTGTGAGCCGGGCCGCAATTGTTTATCAGTGATTGATAATTATCATAAATCATAGATAAAGGCCCATTAATCATTGGTCATGCTTTTAATACACGTCTTGAAGTGAACTGAAACTCAGCCTATCCAGCTGCTTGCTAACCGCAATCAACCCTGCTTAACTTTGAAATGTGACAAATTGCGCTGGTTTTGGGGTTGCCACCCGTTTGTTTTGGGGTTGCCACCCGTTTGTTTTGGGTTTGCCACGCAATTGCGCTGACCCACTGGACCAATCAGGATTTGATTAGCTCGCTCATTTAGAAAACATCATATAAGACTGGGCAAAGGAGCATTGATCAACAATATCATTGTGAATTATCAATACAACTCTCTGCCTCTCCAGGTGGAGGTCAAGTACCACAGCCTGCGTACCCAGCTCGAAGCCGCTCTGGCTGACGGCAGCGTGCTGGTGGTCACTGACTGCGACCTCGACCAGCTGGCTGAGGATCGTCGCTTCCGGCCAGTGCTCATGCAGCAGTGGAAGTTCTTCACGGAGACTGTCCCGTTCAAGATGCTGCTGCTCGATCACGAGGTTGAGTGCTCGCCCAGCTTCCGGCTCTATCTGCACACTAGCGCTCCGCCTTCCGGGGTGAGTTCTATTAGCTGTGCTATTTTTAGATGCACTTTTACCCTTGCACTCGTACATGTATGTACGTTCACTGGTCTATTTTAGAATCATTTTTATTCTTTTCATGTACACTCTCGGTGTGCTTCCTTTTCTGGTCTATTTTTAGAAGCATTTTTATCCTTTTCATGTACACTCTCAGTTTGCTTCCTTTTCTGGTCTATTTTTAGAAGCATTTCTATGCTTTTCATGTACACTCTCAGTTTGCTTCCTTTTCTTCTCGTCTATTTTTAGAATTACTTTAATCACTGCATGTACACTCTCAGCGAAAGTGTACATCCTTATCAGGTCTACAGTAACTTGGGCGTCCTTAGGCGTTTATTCAGCATACGTAATTAACAGTAATACTAATTTTTCTATAATAACATCTTCCGCCGCTCACTGCAGGTGCCGCACCACCTGGCCGCCTATACAAACCTGTTGAGCTTCCACCGCAGCCGGCAGTGCACCGAGGAGCTGCTGCTCGATCGATTCCTCGAGCTGGAGAAGCCGCGCATCGAACGCGAATGGCGCGCTGTCATGGCCGAGCGGCTGCGCAACCGGAAGTGCCTTGAAGCCGTGAAGGAGGCCGTGGCGGAGCACCTGGCCACGGAGGGCGCCAGGCTGATGAACGACCTGCCGCTGGCTGGCCGGCTGAACGATCTCGCCAAGCAGATGGAGGAGACGGAGGCGGCGCTGGAACGGCTGGCCGAGTCCGAGGCGCTGATGCGGAAGAGCCGCGAGAGCCACCGGGACATCGCGCGCCGGGGCGCCGTTTGCTTCGAGGTCACCGGCCTGATGCGCTGCCTCAGCCCCATGTACTGCTTCTCCTTCCAGGAGCTCGTCAAGATTTACGATTTGGCCATCCAGCATTCGGACAGGTGCGCACTCGAATGGGCTTTGCAACAGCCAGGCTTTCTCTTAGTAGTGCAGCGAATCCCCGCTTGCGACCAAAACATCCCTCGGTTTTGTTTTGCTGCGCTTAGCCTGAATAGTTAATTAGAAATTAATTCATTACAGGAACCACCGATGACAATCTTATAATACTTAACTTCAAGATTTAGGATATAGCTTATCTTTAAAACGCCTGTGAGTAAGGATTTTTTGTTTCGGTACTACAATGTGCATCTTCAGGTTAATTTGAACTAACGATTAGGTTGCGGAGTGAATAAATATGATATCTGTGTAAGTTGAATCAATAACTTGTGTGCATCATTTTAGTCCGTAACAGAATGTGCAGCCAGTGCCCTCTCTGAGAACACGCGGAGAACGTGACCAGCGCCACTATGTTAAAGTTGAGCGTTAAGGCTGGGGGACTGAGCTTTAGTGTACAGCGCCTCAAGAATCTGAAGTTCAGAGTCAAACTAGCAATCTACGCCCCCGTTTTATTATATTATTTTTGGAGGCAGGGGGGTTGTGTGCACCCTGGCGCACTTTAAGCGACATAGGCACACAACCGGCGAGAGGCATTACTGCCCATTCCGCCGACTCCCCTGAGCAGGCATACAAGCGCGCGGATACGTTACGCAGGCACACACTCACACAGTAGTGTACAGCGGCCCTAACTTTATTTTAATCGTTAGGCATGTACACTTCACTGCGCCTTGGGGGGTTGGCTCTAAAGGCCGTTAATTGCACAAGCGAGCCAAGCCGAAATTCCAATTCAGCCCCAAATTAATGTGGCTGCACTTGGAATCGAGCCTGGGTCGCGGCACACCAGAGCAGCTGCGCTACCGCTGGGCTACGGCCCCCCCTTACGCCCCCGTTTAGGAGCAAACAAAGAAATAAACAACATGCAGCTTTTGACCTCAGCCTTGCCATCCCAGCAATACCCCATAAGCCTTGCCAGCTCAGTGTACAGGTGCCTCTTAGTTTTCCCGGTAGGAGAGGCTCTGATCACCGGACAGGTAAACGACACCAGCACTTAGAGCATGGCTTTACACGTGGTCTCATGGACACACATGGGTTTAACTGACCGGCAAAGTTGCCAACTGTAGCAGTACAAAGAAACAACGCGGATGTTGCAATTGAGGAAGTCTAGAAATAATTTTCAGATTTTGTTTTTGAAGATTTGAGAAGGATAGCCATAGAAAGGGAGGACAAGAATTGGTTTGTTGAACTGGATGCAATCAGTTTTAGCAGTTTTCTGTTTCACACATACTGCTGGAGACTGGCAAGCAAGCGAAACACGAGAAAACTGCAGTTGTTTCTATCTCAGTTTACTATAAAATAGGATTTTTTCAAGACAGAATATTAGGGCCTTCAGATACTCGCAAAGTTCTGTGATCTCTTAACGTGCTGCGTTTTTTGTCAAAAATCCAGCTAACACCGTTTTAACACGATTTTAAGACTCGTCACCTGTTAATGACCTTCGCCACCTTCAGCAGGCCCTTGCTTGTAAAAGAGTACAAAAAGCCTGAGCCAATACCGTTGGCTTTTCGATATGCCGGCAGGTAAAAAAAGCTAAAATTCTGTTTTTTATCGCTTCGTTTTTACGAGCGGCTTGGGCGCTTAAAATCGGACTGCCTACTTCTGTCTCTGCTTCTGTCCGGCTCTGTTAAATCTTCAAGCTTAATTTAAGCCCGCCGGCTGGCGGGCTCTAGCTGTGCGATCGATTATGTACAGTTTCTTGCTGTTCTATTTTTAGAACAAAACTTCTATCCTTTTTGTACGTTGTTGACTCATGCTGATCTGATCTATTTTTAGAAACAGGCCTTCTAGAATGAATATACGTGTAGAAAGCTGATCAATAATGGTGCGATATTTAAAGCAGCTTGCTGTCACTGAATTCGATGTCCGAATTTTGCTACTGATAAGTGCTTCTACTGAGTAGTCTGTTTATCTTTGAAGGGTTCTTCTTTCTTATTTCTCCTTGAAAAGCGCAGCTCCGATGCCACCCCTGGTTGCAGAATTGCGGTGCAGACAATCCTGGAGCGCCTGACCTGGTCGGTGTACCTGTACACCTGCCGGGCCCTGTTGGAAGCGGACAGGTGCGTCTACAGGGCCGCCCTGGCCATGGAGATCAGCGACAGCCAGGGCCGCGTGCAGGCCGGCGAGCGCGAGTTCGTAATCGCGCCCAGCTTCGGCGCCGAGGTCGTCCGCGCCGCCGAGGCTGCACGCTCGCCAGAAGAAGCCGCCTCCGTCGCCGCCGCCGCCGCCGCAGCCAGCGCGGCCGCTGCTGCCAGCCACGGCAACCAGACGCAGCATCGGCGACGAATTGGCGCTGGCGCCGGCGGTGACGCGGGAGGCGCCGCCGCCGTCAGCGAGGTGAAGAAGCCGGACTGGATGACGGACGAGGCCTTCGGCAACCTCAGCCTGCTGGCGCAGGCCTTCCCCTGGTTCGCCGAGCTGTTCGGCCGGCTGAACTCCAGCGAGTCGCAGTGGCGCGGCATGGTGGAGAGCGCGGAGCCGGAGGCGGCGCCGCTGCCCGACAAGGCAGACGACCAGCTGCAGGCGCTGCAGCGGCTCTGCATCGTCCGGTCGGTGCGGCCGGAGCGGCTGCTGCAGGCCACCGCGGCCTTCGCAGTCAGCGTGCTGGGCTCCGCGTACACCAGGGACCCGGGCGTGGAGCCGACGGCGGTGGGCTCGGACCCCGCCACCCCAGTGCTGCTGCTACACGAGCGGGACGCCTCAGCGGCCGACCGGCTGGCCAGGAGCTCCGCCCTGCGGCTCACCGGGCGGCCGCCAATCGTGTTCCAGGTGGGATTTTGGCGCCATTGAACCAACGTGCGACCTCAAGGGTGGCCCGCTTTTTAATCAAAGAATGTAGAAATCTACTGTGCAGCGCATCTGCAGGCTGCATACGGCTGTTCAGTCCAAGGACTCAGGGGGGGGGGTCGCCACGCCACCCTCAACTACCCCAGCTAATGCTGGTTGTGTGTCTTGCTCAAGGACACAAATTGTTCCAAGTGGGTTGAGAATCGAACCCCCAACCTTTCAGTCGTGAGTCCGGGGCTCTGACCACTAGACTACAACCCTACCGACCCCTTCTTTGGTTTTCTTGTGTTGTCTTTTAGGCGAAAAAGTCACAGCCCATGCATTTCTGATTCCGATTGCTCATTCCAAGGTGGCCGACAATTCCGCCAACACGGAGCGTGGCGCTAAGCGCGCAATCCAGCGCGCTATGGCGGAGGACGCCTGGGCGCTGCTGCACTGTAGCGGCCCGGCCACCCTGGACGTGATGCAGCGCTGCGCGGATCTGGCAGCTGGAGGCCAGCTGCAGAAGCAGCCTCAGGCGGCCTCCTTCCGTCTGGTGATGACCTGCAGGGCCGACTGCTGCCTGGGCAGCCACCGACCGCCGGTGCTGCAGGCTGCGGTCAAAATCTTTGTGGACATGCCGACCATCTTCAAAGACTGCGTGCAGAGATGCTGGGCCAGCATTGAGCAGCAGCAGGTAAAGCTTGTTGGGGTTTATCAGAGTGTCTATGAGCTTATCAGTGTAGCTCTAAGCTTATCCGTGTGGCTCTAGGCTTATCAGTGTGGCTCTAGGCTTATCAGCGTGGCTCTAGGCTTATCAGTGCGGCTCTAGGCTTATCAGTGTGGCTCTAGGCTTATCAGCGTGGCTCTAGGCTTATCAGTGCGGCTCTAGGCTTATTAGTGTGGCTCTAGGCTTATCAGTGCGGCTCTAGGCTTATCAGTGTGGCTCTAGGCTTATCAGTGCGGCTCTAGGCTTATCAGTGCGGCTCTAGGCTTATTAGTGTGGCTCTAGGCTTATCAGTGCGGCTCTAGGCTTATCTGTGTGGCTCTAAGCTTATCAGGGGTCTAGGCTTATCAGTGCGGCTCTAGGCTTATTAGTGTGGCTCTAAGCTTATCAGTGTGGCTCTAAGCTTATCAGTGCGGCTCTAGGCTTATCAGTGCGGCTCTAGGCTTATTAGTGTGGCTCTAGGCTTATCAGTGCGGCTCTAGGCTTATCAGTGTGGCTCTAAGCTTATCAGTGTGGCTCTAAGCTTTTCAGTGTGGCTCTAGGCTTATCAGTGCGGCTCTAGGCTTATCAGTGCGGCTCTAGGCTTATTAGTGCGGCTCTAGGCTTATCAGTGCGGCTCTAGGCTTATCAGTGTGGCTCTAAGCTTATCAGGGGTCTAGGCTTATCAGTGCGGCTCTAGGCTTATTAGTGTGGCTCTAAGCTTATCTGTGTGGCTCTAAGCTTATCAGTGCGGCTCTAGGCTTATCAGTGCGGCTCTAGGCTTATTAGTGTGGCTCTAGGCTTATCAGTGTGGCTCTAGGCTTATCAGTGCGGCTCTAGGCTTATCAGTGTGGCTCTAAGCTTATCAGTGTGGCTCTAAGCTTATCAGTGCGGCTCTATGCTTATCAGTGCGGCTCTAGGCTTATTAGTGTGGCTCCAAGCTTATCAGTGCGGCTCTAGGCTTATCAGTGCGGCTCTAGGCTTATCAGTGTGGCTCTAGGCTTATCAGTGCGGCTCTAGGCTTATCAGTGTGGCTCTAAGCTTATCAGTGTGGCTCTAAGCTTATCAGTGCGGCTCTATGCTTATCAGTGCGGCTCTAGGCTTATTAGTGTGGCTCCAAGCTTATCAGTGCGGCTCTAGGCTTATCAGTGCGTCTCTAGGCTTATCAGTGCGGCTCTAGGCTTATTAGTGTGGCTCTAGGCTTATCAGTGCGGCTCTAGGCTTATCAGTGCGGCTCTAGGCTTATTAGTGTGGCTCTAGGCTTATCAGTGTGGCTCTAGGCTTATCAGTGCGGCTCTAGGCTTATCAGTGTGGCTCTAAGCTTATCAGTGTGGCTCTAAGCTTATCAGTGCGGCTCTATGCTTATCAGTGCGGCTCTAGGCTTATTAGTGTGGCTCCAAGCTTATCAGTGCGGCTCTAGGCTTATCAGTGCGGCTCTAGGCTTATCAGTGTGGCTCTAGGCTTATCAGTGCGGCTCTAGGCTTATCAGTGTGGCTCTAAGCTTATCAGTGTGGCTCTAAGCTTATCAGTGCGGCTCTATGCTTATCAGTGCGGCTCTAGGCTTATTAGTGTGGCTCCAAGCTTATCAGTGCGGCTCTAGGCTTATCAGTGCGGCTCTAGGCTTATCAGTGTGGCTCTAGGCTTATTAGTGTGGCTCTAGGCTTATCAGTGCGGCTCTAGGCTTATCAGTGCGGCTCTAGGCTTATTAGTGTGGCTCTAGGCTTATCAGTGCGGCTCTAGGCTTATCAGTGTGGCTCTAAGCTTATCAGGGGTCTAGGCTTATCAGTGCGGCTCTAGGCTTATTAGTGTGGCTCTAAGATTATCAGTGTGGCTCTAAGCTTATCAGTGCGGCTCTAGGCTTATCAGTGCGGCTCTAGGCTTATTAGTGTGGCTCTAGGCTTATCAGTGTGGCTCTAGGCTTATCAGTGCGGCTCTAGGCTTATCAGTGTGGCTCTAAGCTTATCAGTGTGGCTCTAAGCTTATCAGTGCGGCTCTATGCTTATCAGTGCGGCTCTAGGCTTATTAGTGTGACTCTAGGCTTATCAGTGCGGCTCTAGGCTTATCAGTGCGGCTCTAGGCTTATCAGTGCGGCTCTAGGCTTATCAGTGTGGCTCTAAGCTTATCAGTGTGGCTCTAAGCTTATCAGTGCGGCTCTAGGCTTATCAGTGCGGCTCTAGGCTTATTAGTGTGGCTCTAGGCTTATCAGTGCGGCTCTAGGCTTATTAGTGTGGCTCTAGGCTTATCAGTGTGGCTCTAGGCTTATCAGTGCGGCTCTAGGCTTATCAGTGTGGCTCTAAGCTTATCAGTGTGGCTCTAAGCTTATCAGTGCGGCTCTAGGCTTATCAGTGCGGCTCTAGGCTTATTAGTGTGGCTCTAGGCTTATCAGTGTGGCTCTAGGCTTATCAGTGCGGCTCTAGGCTTATCAGTGCGGCTCTAGGCTTATCAGTGTGAATTTCACCTTCGAATCTGAACTTCAACCTGCAGGACCTGCAGCCACAGGTGCAAGCCCAGCTGCAGCCACAGTCCTCGATGCCTCAGCGCGCATCCGCAGGCGGTCCTGGCGGCGGGCGCTCCGACTGGCCGGCCGCGCTGCACAACCTGACGATGCTGCATGCGGCTCTGCAGCTGCGGGCCCGTCTGAATGGCGGCTTCAACCGGCCGGGAGACGCGGCGCAGATCGGCCTGGAGGATTTCCTGGCGGCGGCGCGGGCTCTGGCGAGGGAATTCCGCGACGAAGCCACCGGGAAACTGGTGGCCGGGCGGGCCGTCAACTACGGCAGCGTGCGCAGCGTCCTGCAGGAGACTGTGTACGGCGGCGCCATGCTGGACTTTCAGGACGCGCTGACGGTCGGCGCCGCGGCAGACTACTGGCTGAGCGCCAACTCCGTCAAAAAGGACTTTGAAGTGGCCAAGCGTGAGTTGAGAAGTTGCTGTGCCGATGAAGAATGTGCCCTTGGGGGGGAATCTCTGCGTCTCTGAGAGAATGTGCTGAATCCCATGTTTCTAGGGGGAATTTATTGTACCTATGGAGAAATTCACCGTGTCCAAGGGGAATCCCTGTGTTGATTGAGGAGTCCATCGTATTTTTTGGGAAATCCCTGCTTCTACGGAGAATCCCAATTTCTTTAAGTAATCCATTTGTCTTTGGTAAAGTCTATCGGGACTTCTTTGAGCTTATTGGGGAATCCTGTTGTCCATTGGCGAATCCTGACTAGCTGTGAAGGAATCCATACTGTATATCAAGTAATCCCGACTGGCAATAGGGGAATCCCGACTTTCAATACGAGTAGAGGGAATGGGGGAATCTTTCTATGGGGGAATCTCGAATCCCGACTGTCTATGGGAGAATCCCGACTGTCAATAGGGGAATCTTGACCATCTTGAGGACCCCGACTATCGGGGGAATCCCGACTGTCTGAGGGAGAATCCCGACTGTCTATGGGAGAATCCCGACTGTCAATAGGGGAATCTTGACTATCTTGAGGACCCTGACTATCGGGGGAATCCCGACTGTCTGAGGGAGAATCCTGATTGTATATCGGAGAAATCTGGATTGTCTATATGGGAATCCCACGTGTACATGTAGTTGTGAGAATCCATTGGTATCCAATAATTTTTTCATGGGAGCTTATCTAAGTTCCGCTGGAAAACACTGGAAGAGTTATCAGAGCACGCTGCCCCATCAATTCCAGTAAAGTACCGGATCCCACCGGTGTTCTTCGGCTCGCAGAGCTCCAAGCTGCCGCAGCTCATCCAGGCCCTGGAGCAGACCATTCCTGCGTTCAGCTTCGACTGCGCCGAGGGCTGCCATCTGCAGCCATCCGAAGAGGTACTGAGTACAAACCTGGATTTTCGTTCATTTTAAGCACTGGCCAAAAAACCTTTAGAGTTTAATTAGAAATTTGAGGCAGCACAATTTGCTCAATCGCTTCTGTGAGATAGCATTAACTTCAACTGCACATTTTGCTACACTCCGCACCAATTGCTACAAAGTCCCTTTTAGCTCACGCAACTTTATGAAATTCCTCTGCTTTCAGCTGCTTATCAGCGGCGGCGGCAACCGCATTTTGGATGAGCGAAAATTTGTCACCGTTGTAATTAAATCGGCTTGTGAATGCCGCCCTGCGATTCCACTCAACCCAGCCCTGTACACTCCTGGCCTAGCCCAGCCCAACCCTTCCTGCCCTAGCTCAGCCCAGCACTCCCTGCCCTGTACATTCCTGCCCTAGCCCAGCCCAGCCCTCCCTGCCCTGTACATTCTTGCCCTAGCCCAGCCCAACCCTCCCTGCCCTAGCTCAGCCCAGCCCTCCCTGCCCTGTACATTCCTGCCCTAGCCCAACCCAGCCCTCCCTGCCCTAGCCCAGCCCAACCCTCCCTGCCCTAGCTCAGCCCAGCCCTCCCTGCCCTGTACATTCCTGCCCTAGCCCAACCCAGCCCTCCCTGCCCTAGCTCAGCCCAGCCCTCCCTGCCCTGTACATTCCTGCCCTAGCCCAGCCCAGCCCTCCCTGCCCTGTACAATCTTGCCCTAGCCCAGCCCAACCCTCCTGCCCTAGCCCAGCCCAGCCCTCCCTGCCCTGTACATTCCTGCCCTAGCCCAACCCAGCCCTCCCTGCCCTAGCTCAGCCCAGCCCTCCTTGCCCTGTACATTCCTGCCCTAGCCAAGCCCAGCCTAGCCCAGCCCTCCCTGCCCTGTACATTTCTCCCCTAGCCAAGCCCAGTCAAACCCACCTCATTGCAAGCGCGTAGACGTTCCTAAGCTCCTAGCTGTAGCAACCCACTGCATCAGTTCAGACAAAACTCAACTCTAAATAATTTCTACCTGAAAAAAATCACTACTTCCAATAGCAATATTGCACCCGCGGTGCCTTCAAGGATCGATTAAGTTGACTTTACGTTTCTTTTTAGTTGCATAGCAGTAGATGTTGTCTATTATTTTTTCTTATTAGCTTAAACTTACTACTTCTGATTTCTCAGCATGTTTTTCGTTCCAACTTGAGCAATATTATTTTTAGCTAGGAAAGTTCAAAAACAGATTTAAAATAAGCAGTAACGATTGAATTGAACAATAAAGCAGTTGTGCATTCCGCAAGACTAATCTCGGCTAAGATGAATCAGCAGACAACTAATACACCTATGAAACAGCTGATCAACAACCCCTTACCAACCCGCGTGGCAGACCTCACTAGGCCTTGATCACTACGTGTTCACCCGGCTCAACCTGGTGCTGGACCGCCTGCCCGCTTCGCCCAGCCTCAGCCACGACCTCTACAGCAGGCCGCCAACGCCAACGGACGGTGAGCGCGACTGGGGGATCATGGACTACTAAATTTAGCAGGTTTTTAGCCATCCATGGCTCGGACGATGGCGGTCCTGGGAATGTTAAGTTTTAGCCGTAATAGGCTAGGCTGTGAGCAGTGCAACTCTGCGCAGATGATGTGGTCTGCAAGCTGGAGTCGTCAGCGGTGCAACAGGTACCAGGGACAGGTACCCAGACCCAGGCAATAGATTTCCGCTCTGGGGATTCGCACCTTTTCGACGAACTTGGCGCTGAATTCAGTGCTTTCATTTTCCTGGAAAAGGCATTTGAATACAAGCCAATCCCCTCCTTCACCTGAATTCAGTGCTTTCATTTTCCTGGAAAAGGCATTTGAATACAAGCCAATCCCCTCCTTCACCTGAATTCAGTGCTTTCATTTTCCTGGAAAAGACATTTGAATACAAGCCAATCCCCTCCTTTACCTGAATTCAAAATGGAATCTGAAATATTTCGCCATCACACAGGTCCTTCCCAGTGCCAGGTGGGCCCGAGCTCGCTCAAGCCTTCAGTGGCCTCTAAAGGCGCTGTGGCTTCCGGTTCGCGCAGCCGGAAGCTGGCCGACCTGATGGAGGTGTGCAGCACGGGCCTGGCGAAGCTGGGCCAGCCCAGGACGGCTCCAGCGACGGAGACTCTGACCAAGGTGCAGCAGCAGCAGCAGCCGCATCCGCAGCAGCCGGCCTTTGCGGCCTGGATGATGCGCGAGTTTCACGTGAGATGCAGCCAACTGCCGCTGGCTTTTTATGCTTTCAAAGAAGAAAGGCAACACAGAGCTTATGGAGCTTGTACTAATTGTGCTGGAGTCTTGCACAGGTGTGTCGGTTTCCATGGTTACCAGGTGTGCGTTATGAGCAGCAGTGGTTCCTGCAGGCGTGCCAGAGATGCTACACGAATTTCACGTGTATCAGAAAATGCAGACATACCAGATGCTCCAGTTGTCTCAGAGGACGCAGGAATGTCAGAATTATTGCCAAAGGTATTTTTGTATCTTCTGACACGCCTCAAATCCGCGTGGCATACGGCCCTTATAACGCCTGAGGCAACCTGAAACCCTAGCTGCTCCTAACACACCTGGCAGAAGTCTGGCAGTCATGAAGCCCTCGGGTGTTTTAGCTGTTGGTCTGTAGTCTTTGTGACAGCGCGCTTTGTTATTGCTGCAATTTCTGGTTCGTATGCGACACACCTGCAATTTTCAGCAGCGCAGTTTTATGTGGCAATTTTTATGTAAAAATAATCAGCAAAAGCGCTTCGAATTCTTGCAGCTCACTCAGACGCTCGTGACAGCCGTCCGCGACAGCCTGCTCAGCATCAAGCACGCCCTAATGGACTCAGCCAGCCTGGGTGACTGCCTCAGCCCGGAGGACACCGAGGCCGCAGATAACCTTCAGCGGTTCCGCCTGCCGGCCCGCTGGAGCCGCCTGTGGGGCCGCGGGGCGCCGCCTCCGCACTACTCGCTGGCCGGCTTTCTGTCCGACCTGACGGCCCGGCAGGCGCAGATCGACCGCGCCCTGGCGCTGGGTCGCGCCCGCATGCCGCTGTACAACCTGGGGCTGCTGGCCCAGCCCAACACGCTGCTCTCCCTGCTGCTGCAGGAGGCCGCCGGCCGCTCGCCGGAGGCTGGCCTGCTAATCTCAGCCGAGCTCAGCTCGCGCGACCGTGAGCACATCCGGGATCCGCCCACTGAGGGTATCTTCGTTCACGGCCTGTGCCTGTGGAGCGGCTGCCTGGAGAAGGGCAGCTGGGAGCTGCTGGACGCGCCGCCCAAGGCTGCCGGTGGATTCACGCCGATGCCCGTAAGCCGGGGCTGAAGACCAGTCATCAACAGGGGCGGAAGACCAGTCATCAACAGGGGCGGAAGACCAGTCATCAACAGGGGCGGAAGACCAGTCATCAACAGGGGCGGAAGACCAGTCATCAACAGGGGCGGAAGACCAGTCATCAACAGGGGCGGAAGACCAATTATCAATAGGGGCGGAAGACCAATTATCAATAGGGGCGGAAGACCAGTCATCAACAGGGGTGGAAGACCAGTCATCAACAGGGGCGGAAGACCAATTATCAATAGGGGTGGAAGACCAATTATCAATAGGGGCGGAAGACCAGTCATCAATAGGGGCGGAAGACCAGTCATCAACAGGGGCGGAAGACCAGTCATCAACAGGGGTGGAAGACCAGTCATCAATAGGGGCGGAAGACCAGTCATCAACAGGGGCGGAAGACCAGTCATCAACAGGGGCGGAAGACCAATTATCAATAGGGGCGGAAGACCAGTCATCAACAGGGGCGGAAGACCAGTCATCAATTGGGACTGACTGGGTGCAGACGTGCTCAGATCTGTGCCCCTCTAAAACAACCGAGTACTAACATTCGTCAGATTTAGACAATATTAATCTTTTTCCTATTTCGTCTTTGCAATTTTGAGTATAGTCGCCCTTATTTGGGCCGTTTTTTTTGTCCTATTGTTTGTACGAGCCATTTAGAGCAGTTCGTAAAATAGTTGCACGATCGATAATTTAGGCCTCTCCACGCGCGGGGCGCACGAAGAGGTCCAGTTTTATTACTTCTAATTATAGTATGGCTCTCCCCCAGCTGTCCTATTAGCTGCCCTAGCTGTCCTATTAGCTGCCCTAGCTGTCGTATTAGCTGCCCTAGCTGTCGTATTAGCTGCCCTATTAGCTGTCCTATTAGCTGTCCTATTAGCTGTCCTATTAGCTGCCCTAGCTGTCCTATTAGCTGCCCTAGCTGTCCTATTAGCTGCCCTAGCTGTTCTATTAGCTGCCCTAGCTGTTCTATTAGCTGCCCTAGCTGTCCTATTAGCTGCCCTAGCTGTTCTATATTAGCAATCGGACAGCCTTTACCCTCCCCCTTTGGCAGGTGCTTCAGCTGACCTGCATCACCCAGGAGGCGCGGGCTCTGGCCGCTGACCCGGCCAAGCAGGGCGAGGTGTACTCCTGCCCGGTGTACTTCTCCCGCCATCAGCAGCCGGCCGCCGCAGTCAGCGAAGCAGCCGCCGTTTCGCTGCCACCGCAGACGCCGCTATTCGAAGTCGAGCTACGGCGCGACGGGGTGCCGTCGGTGAAGTGGGCGCTGCGGGGCGTGCAGGCGACCCTCAGGCCCTATTGAGAGCTGATTGGCTGACCGACTTACGTAGCGTTTAACTTGCCGCGTTCCCCAGTCTGCTGCGATAACTTTAATTGTATCATTTTGGAGGGGTTTTTAGGGGTCTACCAATGAAGCCAAATTGCTGCACGCTTCAAATGTCTATGGCCAAACCAAGCTGAACAAAAAACTTTATTTAATATTACATTATTAAACAGTATGCAGCAAGGTATGAGTTAACAGGAAAAAAACAAGGAAACTTCAATAAAAATTTAAGCGAGCCAAAATATCAAACTATTCAATAGGCAGTGGCTTTCAATTGAAGATTGGAATTCGAAACGTTGATCCTCGATGATATATTAATTCCACGGACACGAAGTAGGCAGCGGACTGACCAGCTAGAGCGGTAATCAATAAAGCAGGCGCATAAAATGCGCCATCAATCTTACAAACAAAAGCTTAGAAGATGAGATGTGATATTTTGAATGTCGGCTGTCGCCAGACTGCAGGAGTGGCTCTTGCTTGACAGAAACTCGCAAAACTTACGAAGCGCCCGATTTTCTTGCACTAGAACAAACAGACTTCGGCGTATTGTCCAATATTGCATAAGATCCATCTCATTGAGCAGATCTCAATCCTGATCCTGACTGTGTAAAAGCTCCTCGAGTTCTTTCACGTCTAATTGAGCCAGATCGTCCAACATGCTGAATACGCTCGCCATTCTCAGCAGAGGAGGCACCGATCACGTCTCCTTGTGAATGTATAGTAGACCACACCAATTCGTTCTCCAGATGCCGCGTCGTAGATCATGACTATGAGCCCCCTGCAGCTAAGTCAAGTAAGTCAAGAGCTTTGGTATACACGGTCGTTAAAATTGAGATACGAATGTTGAATAGAATGATAATCATTTCACTTAAGGCTGCTCAACACCAAGTTTAGGCCATAGATGTTTCGAGCGTGCAGCAAATGCATCATGGGTGTACGCTGACCCAAACTGATTGGGCCGTATGCAGAAAGCTCTGTCTAGGGTAGTCCGGTCTTGAAAAGCTAATCTGGACTTGGATTTGGTATGCAGAAACACAAAGGGCCGTTTGCAGAAAGCTCTGTCTAGGGTAGTCCGGTCTTGAAAAGCAAGTCTGGACTTGGGTTTGGTATGCAGAAACACAAAGTTAGACCGGTCTACTGTAGACAGAACTAGGGTAGCTAGACCATAGACTATAGACTGAACTACCCAAGTCCGGACTAGCTAGTCTGGACTAAGCTTTCTGCATACGGCCCAATGTTGCACGCTTCAAATATCTATGGTCGGATGCCTTCAAAATCATACAATATCGGTGAAGAACGGCTACGATCGTGCACCGTATGTTTATGACCTCGGGCGTGCACTTGTATCCGTTCTTTACTGTTACATGTATATTCATGTACCTGCGAAGTCCAGCTTTACTTTTAGCTCGTAGTTCTTAAAATAGATGAAAATTGCTTTGAGGAATTGGAAAGCAATTTACAATATTAAAATTCACAATAAAACTCAGATATGAAAAAAATAATTAAAAATGGGTTAAAGACTAAAAATATCGAATTTTTAAAAGACAAGCTTTCTAAAAGACTTTTTTTCCCGCTGTATATTCGCATGCACTGCACATGCGAGCGTACGTATGAAGACATTGTGCTTTTTTAAAACACATTTTTACAAATAAACTGTATACCAAGGTCTGTCTTCAAATTGCTTGTGATAAGCATTTGCATTAAATAAATTTGTTTTAATTTTGTTTTAATCAGTTTAACAGTTTTTCAAATCAAACAAGAAGCAAATACGCAGTTAGTTAGGTCTTCGGGCCAGGGTTTTTAGGCCTGAGTTGCCATTTTTTGGGATGTCACTTCGATGTCTCCAGTGTTCTTTTGTTCTGGAGACAGTTCTTGAGGCTGATCACGGCGGGAGTGGGAGGCCAGGTCATCAAGTGATTGATTTCTATGCTCTGAGTGGGAGGCCAGGGAATCAAGTGACTGATTTCTATGCTCTGAGTGGGAGGCCAGGGCATCAAGTGACTGATTTCTATGCTCTGAGTGGCAGGCCAGGGTATCAAGTGATTGATTTCTATGCTCTGAGTGGGAGGCCAGGGCATCAAGTGACTGATTTCTATGCTCTGAGTGGCAGGCCAGGGCATCAAGTGACTGATTTCTATGCTCTGAGTGGCAGGCCAGGGTATCAAGTGATTGATTTCTATGCTCTGAGTGGCAGGCCAGGGCATCAAGTCATTGGTTTCTATGCTCCGATGCCCTACAAGCCACTATCAAGGCTTAATAAGGCGAATTTTGGAGCGAACCTTCACTCGACCATATTGCAGGCATGCTGCGATAGTTTTTGTTTTGTCCTTCGACAGAGCTGAGCCGAGAGTCGTGACCGCAAGAGTAGCAAGTGCACGGGCACTTTTATTGTGCAGCAACAATGGGGCAGTACAATACTGTTATTATCAACATTAGCAAGTTTCCATTCAATTTCCTATGAGAATTGCTAATCGAATCAATAATAAATTGTAATTGCCTCAACTGATGTGCTTACAGGTGTGAATTCATCAGAATGGCAATACATATATTTATTGAGCTTCAGAATTATTAAACTGCTGCAAAGCATTTCACCTTGTGCTGCCCTGTGATTTTCCTGGCCACGTTTGGGTTTTCTGCTTCTGTTGTTACTTTTAGTAGCAGCATGCGTTCGCGTTTGCTAAGCATTTTCTAGCGGTTAATTTTGCTGTTTGCACGTTTTGTCCCTCCAGGACCAGGATTTCATCATTCGTGCACTACTTAAGTCATTGCTGGATCAGTTGAAGATTCAAACTCTGTCTCATCCCACTAATCTAATCTCATCTGGTTTCATCATCCCATCTCATCCCTGAGTCCTCCAAGACCAGCGCCCCAAGCAGCTCTCCTGTGAATGTTTATATTTTATATTTACCCATCCTTATATATCCATTGCATCTTACGTAAAGTTCATATCGCTTCATCCCACCCCATCTCATCCCACCCCATCTCATCCCCCATGTGCTCTGCTCACTGCTTGAAAACTGCTGCCCAGGTCCGCTTACCAGCCCAGGTGCCATGGAGCAGGCGCAAACTTGCGGAAATAAATTGCAATAAGTAAAATTTTTACATTTTTGAGGACTAACTGTTCTGCTCCGTTCTAGTCAATGCAATGAGAACACAGCAGTATCTAATACTGCTGGCCTGCGCTACAGTTCTTTTAATTACTGTGGCGTCTGTAATGTGGCCCAACAAGTTGATCGCTTCAAAGTCGGCATCAGAGTTTCTGGGACGCTCTTCTGGGGCTTCATCAGCGACGACGTGGGGCTCAAGCGGATCAGCTGGGACGCTGACGGCATGGATTGCAACGTTGGAAGCGGCTCAGGCGGATTGGATGACTGGAAACGGCAGGTCACGAAGTCAATCGAGGACACGATTCCCGTCACGACTGCCAAAGCGGACGAGCTTCGAGGGCACATCGGCACCAAGAATGTGGTCGTCAAGATGGACATCGAATCCGGTGAGCACCTGTTCATGAAGACTGGCGAGAAGCTGTTCAGAGAGCTCAACATCATGGCGCTGCAGATGGAGTTCTGGCGGAAGCTCGGTGAGCGACCGCAATCTTCCAAACATTACGAGTTTGTGACTCGCTTCATGACCTCGAGGAACTTCTCTCTGCTGTCCATGGGTAGCTTCCAAGTGCAGAACATCGCTACATTCAGCGAGTGGGACGGACTGTGGGTCAGAAACGACTTTGTGGCTCAAGTTGCTATGAAAGGTTGATGCAAATTGCAGTGCTTTGGAGCTCGCTGGATCTCACTTTCACACGTTATAAACTAGTCAAATGGGCACTTTTAAAAGCGAGAGTCGGGTTTTGAACTAGCAGAATTCTCATGCAAAATGTTGAGAAAGTTTCATTGTACTTTTAAAAAAAAATTTAATGGACCATTTCTTTAGAACAAATCACTTCATGTGATGGGCTTGACTGTACATCTCGGATTAGCAACTGCCTGTAAAACAGAATTTCATGAGGCCATGAGTCCATATCGCTGCAAAATAGCTTGAACTTGGTTATGTGATGTTGGGGCTCAAGGGCTCGGTCCTTTCGTGCCCCTTTCCCAGACCCGGGTTCGTGTACTGACCCCGGCTGCGGTCCTCCACTGACACGCGTACGACGCGGTGTCCGTCGGGACTAGGCTGCTCGAGCGTACGACGCTCGACAGCCTACAGACTCGCGTACGACGCAGAGCTGCTTGGGGTGGGACCGGCGTACGACGCACTTAATCCCTCTAAGGTGCCTAGTACAGATGCAGACCCAAATGGGTACAAATTGGAAGGCTTACCAGCCGCGATTTCAGTCGTACAAGAAACAGCGCCGTCAGAGCAGTAGTGATCTCGGTATTCTTTACTTATATATTTGTCTAGCAATTCTGCGAGGAATAGCAATTCAGCAACCAACGCTGGCACAATCGCCGAGGAGCCACGAAGACGACGAGAATGGGGTCCTAAGGGGGTCCGAATAAATAGGCAGCAAACTGGGGGTTGAGGGCGCGGGATAACGGCAGAAAAGGGGGCTTAGACATCAGCATAGAAAAAACATGAGCCGTACCAGCCAATCGCCGGGGCGCAGCACGGCAGACTGGGACTGGCAACCAATTACAAACAGGGGCGGGGCAGCAAAGCTAACAAAAGAATGGGGCGGGGTCGCACGGGGCGCACACAGAGCAAGGGGGGGGGGTCGCACGCAGAGAATGGGGGTTGAACAACAGACAAGGCCTAGGCAGAGAGGGGGGAGGGTACGCACGCGCAGAAGTGCAGGTGGGTGAGTCAGAAAATATCTAAGGAGGGGGGAGGGGGAGAGGACGGCCCACTGGCCCGGTGCAGCAACTTAGCAAAGAGCACACTGTCATAACACATTCAGTTAGTTACCAGGGGCCGATTTCATAAAAAACTACAAGTGACAAGTGACAAGTCGACAAATGACAAGTGACAAGCGTCAAGCGTCAACGATTTTGGTTTCATAAACATAACGCGTTACTACACCTTTTCACGTTCAATTTTGAACAAAGTCCAGTTCTAAAAAAACTAGCGGAAATTCAATTCAGACAATTCAGACTGGGGCAACAAACCCCAGTTCAAAACATTCTGCTACGGAAGCGAGGTTTAGCCATAGACAAAATTGTCCCCAGTCTGAATTGTCTGAATTGAATTTCCGCTAGTTTTTTTAGAACTGGACTTTGTTCAAAATTGAACGTGAAAAGGTGTAGTGTTAAAAATATCTTACTTGTGTGTCTATGGTTGAACCACCTTATAAAATCGATCGAGCCTTTTGACCACAGACCAAAATTTTTGGAGTTATGTCTTGCTTTGCTTTGACGGATTTGCTTAAAAGACGGCTTCTGTGTTCTTCTCGGTCATCCAGACATTCGCCCAACTCCATTTTCCAAACTCCGTCCGCACCTGCACCTGTCATGCTGTTATCTAAGTGCTCATGATCGCTTTTATTTGCCCAGCTGTTGCATGAGCACACTGGCGAACCTATCTGGCTTATTTCTGCTGCCAACCATTTAAGGCTGACCCATCTTATTTTATTTTATTCCTCCCATGTGTTTTAATATTTTAGAAAGCTATTGAGCCATTTTTTCTCTAATCGGTCACATTATAGATACCTACCTACCCAGCTACGCAGGGTGCAGCGAATTTCGTCTGTAAACTATTGTTTACTGCAGTGCAACGTGTGCCTTAAATGAATATTTTAAACACCTTTTAAATTGTTTCTTTTAACTCACTTTTTCTTTCCGGATATTTAATGTTTATTTCGTATAACTTCACAAACTCTGGCCTGTTTCGGCTGCGTGATCTCCTCTTCTCGTTTCTGCAGTTTATGGATAAAAATTCTTATATCCCTTTTTTTGCTTTTCTACCGTTTGCAGACAGAATTTTTATGAACAGACCTGTGATTGGTTAGTAGATAATGAAGCTGGCATTTCACACGTATTTTAAAGGAATTCTTTACTACAGTTTTGGTCTTTGTTAATTCGGAAGTGCGGCTTTCTAAGTGGGTCATGTTTTTGCCGATTGAGTTTCGGGTCTTGCAACACGTTTCAGACCTACTCACACTACTTAGAGTAGGTTACTAGCAATCAGCGCCCCCCCGTTGGGGAGTCAACAAAGAATTGAATACAAATTTTTGCATAAACTACCTGTAGCTTCTGACCTTAGCCTTGGCAACTCAGAAATACCCTCCCCCCGGAGCCTTGCTTCTCAGAAATTATCCCAGTAAGCATTGAAATCTCAACAGTTCCCCTCGTAAGCCTTGACATCTCAGCTATTCCCCCCGTGAGCCTTGACATCTCAGGTATTCCCTTCCCCATGAGCTTTGATTCTTAAAGATTACTATATTTTGATTTAATGTACTTTAATGTGCTCGTATTAGGCTACAGAAGAATAGCTCAGCGAAAGCACGGAGGGTTGGAATTTCCGCCAAAATAAGGGAGCACGGATAATTCTAAATAAAATCAGAAAATGTTCACGACTACTATCACATTTTTCAAATTAAGCACAAAAGAAAATTTTTAGCTGGCTGACTGGGGATAAAAAATGAAAACTTATATTGCAGGTTCTGTTCGCCCTCAAACAAGTAGGCGGAGTAGCCGCACTGAGGGCGGACACCCAGCTTAGGGTTTAGAGCGGTGGTTCGAGTCCACCCCGCGGTGGAAGTCATTATTGGGAAATACCAACGTAGAGATCACCATAAAGATGCTGATCCTGGAAATCGATTTTTTTATTATTTAAATTTTGTGTTATCTGCCGCGCAGGAGCTGATGGCAAGCACCTCGCTCTGAAAACATCGCTCCCCAACCGCTTCTCCCTTAATGAGGACGCATGCTCCGAGGCCTTAGAGATCATGCCTCATTGAGCCGTCAGTGTAACAGTAAACTTCGGAATCGCTCCAGGTATCACTCGCCTCGTGTCGAGGCTGAATGGTGACCTTATACCTTTGGCTCAGGAGAAGGGTGGCTGCAGGGGATCGAGTCCGTGAGGATGTTGAGCCTGCCCACTCTCCTCGAGAGTCTTGAGGCAGAGATCGGAGTCTTTCATCACCGAACGCTTCTTAAAGGCTCGCACTTCTTTGAAAGCAACCCCAGCATCGGTCGCCGGGTGCTATTCGCTGCCTCTTCTTTGGTATAAATGTCTAGACGACGTGCACTGAATAAGGCATTCATGCCTTCAGAGGGAGTAGACGGTGGAGCGCCAAATCGTCATGCGGCAAGCTCTGCCCTGAACTCTATAGAGAGAGTCGAGGTTACATGTAGCCCTTGACGCTCAGGCCGCTAGCCCTTATGAGGAAGCGCTTTAGCTCGACAGAGAGCAGGCGCCGGGGCCAAATCTTATGGTAGAAACAGATGAGGCTGATGGCCTGAAGGCCTTCAACAGCTGCAGTAGTTGCTCTTCTTAGGCTTGGGGACAAAAAAGACAACTCGAGCCTCGATCTCTCCACGCAACATGTACATGCATGTACATAGCCCAGTTCCACGCAAGCTCGGAGGAGACGACAGAGGAGGTCCAGAAAGCGGTGGTTTTTTACCACCTTGTGCAAGTACGTTGGGTAATAGTAGATAACCCTCTGGCCCAGCCGCCTTGAACGGATTAAAGGAACTTGCCGCTCTAGTAATGCGGTCTAATTGGTGATGTAGACTTTGCTAGGCATTGGCCTCCCACGGGTAGATTGGCGGGACTTGCTGGGTCGGGGATTTAGGTCCTGACTTGTTCTTGACCTCCGTTATTAGCAACCCTGATGACGTCACCCTTCAGCCGCGCTATGATTGGACGAGAAGTTTGGGGGGGGCGCAGCAGAGAAAAAATTATTTATGATGGGGGATTGCGTAGTGTAGACAGGAATAAGCTTGGGGATCGGAGATAGGGGCGTCAAAAAGCTGTCACACGCATGAATTATTTTGAACAAAAGAATTTAGAAAGGTGTTGCTTTCCAAGAAATGTTCGTTCATTCTCGGACGCGCGATGTCAAAATTACGAGTATTTCTATCGAACGCATATTTTTTTCTATCACACAGGTCGTGAGCTTTTAAGAGAATATTAAGATTAAGAAACTCTTAAATTTAATTTGCTTTAAATTAAGCTAGGCCTATATGAAGACTTGTCATCGAAATTGCCTTGCCTAGGTTGTCGCTGATTTTGCTTTCGCCGAATTTGTCTGTGTTAAAATTTCTGTCGTTGAATTTGCGTGCTAAAACTAGCTAGGCGGCTAGGCCTACCTAGCTACTAGCTGAGATTTGCGTGAGCCCTTCTACTCCAAATAGGCCCTAAGACAAGAGCGGAGTAGACCTAATGTTAATAAAGCTGGAGGCCACCTATCTATGACTATATTATCATATAGAGCCTATGTACATTTTTATTTGTGAAGTAGTCTTGTCTAGGCAGCTAGCCCCTAAAAAAGCTATTAGCTATAGGCATAGGCCTAGCCTTTTAAGTATATTACTTAAGCCTTTAAAAGGCTATAAAGCTAGGCCTACCTACCTATTATTTTTTATTAGTATTATAAATTGTATAAAATAAGTCCTAGAACTAAGATTTAAGAAGGCTTGGCCCTAGGGCCTATAGTATGGTAACCGATCACTTCGGCGACGCGACACGTCACTTCAGTAGTTCAATGACAGTCACTTTGGCAACAAGTCACTTTGGTGACAGTCATTTTGGCGACACATTTGGATCACTTTGGTGACAATTAATAACATCTAAGCCAGCTAAAATGAATACATTTATAATACATATATTTTTTGCCAATGAAACTTCACAAGTGTATATGCCTATACATGCCAATATGCCAAATAAATTTATCACAATATTTACAGTACTATATAATACAAGTCAATTCATTTTGTACTTTATCGTATTTATTGTAAGCGTTCATAATGAAATACTGAAAATTTGTGTTGCTTTTTCAATAAATCCAGATAGGCCTAGGCCTAAACCACACTTTTTAATTTGAAGTTTCATTGGCAAAAAATACATCCTTTAGCTGCTATTAATTGTTGCCAAAGTGATCCAAATGTGTCACCAAAATGACTGTTGCCAAAGTGATTGTAATTCTATAGTATACCTGTAGCCATTAAAGATAGGCCTAGCCATCTTTATGTACTCGTACATTAAAGCGTGCATATGCAAACTGCGTATACATTATGTACATTGGATGCCAATTATAGCGACAACAGACAAAATTGACTAATATGATTGAGTAACAATTTATAACAATAACAATCGAATAACAATTTACAGCATTGCTAAATCTTGGGATGACGAAGTGGTAAGATGACGAAGTGTCCAGGAACCTAGCCATATACCAAGATAACTTACAGTTCTAAATGTTTAAATATGGATAAGAATAGGGCCTAGGCTTAGGTCTATAACATAATTTCTTATTTCCTACTAATAAGGCCTAGTGATTATAATAGGTCTTTTTTCTCTCAATTTATAAATCACACTGATGCCACCAAGTTTTAACAGGTATTCTACTATTCTCATTGTAAATATCCCACCATTAAGCTACACCAGTTATAATAGAATATTAGGCTCTTTCTTTTATAAATGTCTACTATTAATATGTCTAGGCTAATATTTCTTAGATTAATATCTAGTACATTTCTAGAAATTGTCTTTTATATATAGTATAAGTTTTGATTTTTATATGTAGAGATAATAGCATTCTGGGTAGCATTTGTCCAATTGGGTATTACTGAGATCAGAAGATCACAGTGCTAATTCTTAGTATTCCTTTGTATAACTTTTTAACTCTTACTCTTAGTCTTAGTAAACCATTTTGCACTGTTCTCAAATCAGGCTTTGAAATAAGTAGGCCTAACAATTTATTTCAAACTCTGAGTATTTATATTAAACCACTAGAGATTTTTAGCTTATGAAAGGTTGGTTTATTTGCTATATAACTTGCTCTCATATACTATAGTTCAGATTGTATATTAATGTACACTAGGTCTGGTAGGATAAAAAGTACAGGACCACGTTTGTATGCTGGGACAAAAAAGTTTTTAACTATGTACACCATGAAGTTGTATGTTTTTTCATTTTTGAATTTATTATTCATGCAGAATAATACACTTTAAAATTATGCTCTTTTGCAATGTGCAATGAGAAAGTACAATTATAAAAGAAGTATATTAAATTTGTTAAAAATTGAGAAAAAAATAAGTCTTTAAGAATGAAAGTTTAAATTTGTTTTTTTAATTATTGCTCTATGATGATAGTATTGTATATAGCCTATTCTTCATAAAGTCACTTTATTTTATCCTAACATGTATGTAGGTATGTCATAGATATAAGCTGAAAATTTTCTACTGTGTCATATATGCTGGGATGTATGCTAATGTATGCTAAAAAATGTTGAGATAGTACATTAATGATACTGTATAATTATTTGTTCTAAAATTACTCTTTTCATTTTGTTTCCTAGAAAGCTTAATTTCAAATCCAAACTAAAAATTCTTTGTTTAAATGTTATGAATAACAAAAATATTTTTGCGATCAATCCTTGTTATAAATAGTAAAGAAATTTTGTATAAATAAAAGCCCAGAGTAGGCCAAGAAAGCAACTATTTGCAAGCTAGCAAATTTGCTTTGCAAACTAATATAATCATTTTATATTAAAATTGCTAGTTGCAATATTCAAGAGACTTATAAAAAACTAACCTTATAACAACTTTGGTGGCATTGTTAGGATTATTTTAAGGGACAGGTAACCCCTATATCAATTTGGTGGCAGCAAACAAGATTACCCCAGAATAAAGAAGAGAGAGCCCTGGGATAGCTTTTGGTAACAGTGGTAGGATTGTTTCAGAGGAAAGAAGTCCCTAGCACAATGGTAAATATCCTTGACCTTGTTGTATGCCATGAAATCCTAGCATATATTCGCCTTCCAACCTATGGCTTATATATAGATTTTTCTATATATAGAAATAGATAGAAGATTGATATAGTAATACTAGATTTAGTAGCAAAGGTTTCTAAATATGTTAGTCCTGATATGATGTGATACCTTTAAATATATTCTTACAGATGTGTCAATATCAAATAGGTTTTCAATTATCAAATATTCAATGTAGCCTAGGCCTTATATTTATCATGTTATCATATTACCAATTGTCAAGGTGTCTAATGTATACCAGATTTTTTGGCAAAATTTTAGGTATATGCCAAGTATTCCAAAAATTGGAAATGTGACTGTCATGTATACCAAAATTTCAAAATTATGCAACCTTACTTTTTTGCTATGGCAATAAAGGACATTTTTCCAGTGTTAAATTTGACATTTACATTTATATTATAAAAAAAGTGCCATGTCTATTATCCCTTTATATAAACTTTCAATTACACAAAGTTTTAGTACCTAAATTCTTTAAAATAGCACTATCACATTAAAAAAATACTAGTTTTTTGTTTACACTTCTGTCACCTAACTAGGGATTTGGCCAATCCTGGGATTCAATCTTCGAATAAGAAAAATACAGATTTTTAAGCTTCTGGGTTGAAATTTCAAGGCAAGATATGCACTAATTATATTTTTGCTTCTATTTTTGATTGTTATAGAGATAATGATCTTTTTGTAGATGTAAAACAGCATTATCTTGTGACATAGCTTGTATTTAAGTAATTAGTATAAAGGTACTAATTAGTAGTAAAGAAACAAATCATATATCAAATTTACATTGGAACAAATTTCACATTTAAATCTGTGATGTGGGGTTTAAAAAGGTGCCAGCAATGTGAGGCAATTAATGGAAGTTAGTACAGTATAATCAACTAGTTGTAGGCCCAATTATGTTCATATTGTAATGCTTTTTGTAAAAATAATAACAAAAATTAGTCCCGGGATTTGGGATGCTATATACTGGGACTGGAAATCCCGGGATTTAGGCCCAATCCTGGGATTTTGGGATCCTGGGATCCTGGGATTGCAATCCCTACTTCCAACTGCTGCCTTTTTCTTTAAAATGTTCTACAGTTCATTACAGAAACAGTGAAAAACTAAGATACTTGCATCCATTTTCAAAGAGCTTTGTACACTATTTTTGTATGCCAAACACTTTTTTTAAGATTCAAGCATGCCAAATATGCACCCAAATATGCACGCCAATGAACTATGAAGGGCTAATGCATACCAGAAAATTCTGGCATACAGGACATCTTCCTAACTATGGAGATATATATTAGCTAATAGTGACCTCTAGACTTGTGCAAACGAAGAGCAGACCACATCAGAGATGCCAGTAGCTGCAAACAACAGCAGACCATAGCAGAGATGCCAGTGGCTGCAAACAGCAGCAGACCATAGCAGAGATGCCAGTGGCTGCAAACAGCAGCAGACCATAGCAGAGATGCCAGTGGCTGCAAACAAGAGCAGACCATAGCAGAGATGCCAGTGGCTGCAAACAAGAGCAGACCATAGCAGAGATGCCAGTGGCTGCAAACAAGAGCAGACCATAGCAGAGATGCCAGTGGCTGCAAACAAGAGCAGACCATAGCAGAGATGCCAGTGGCTGCAAACAAGAGCAGACCATAGCAGAGATGCCAGTGGCTGCAAACAAGAGCAGACCATAGCAGAGATGCCAGTGGCTGCAAACAAGAGCAGACCATAGCAGAGATGCCAGTGGCTGCAAACAAGAGCAGACCATAGCAGAGATGCCAGTGGCAACAACAAGAGCACAGAGCAAAAAAGAAGGCTGGGAACAGGCAGACCAACAGAGCAAAAGGGGATCTGTTAGCAGTTCAAGAGCAATGCAAGGATGCTGTTGACTACAGTGAGATACCTAAAATTAGTCCTAGTGGCTCACTACACTAGTAATAATTTGAATGGCTAATTCGAATGATTCCTTTGCTTCTGCATCCCTGCCTCAAGCTCCCTGTGCTATGCAAATAAAGATGCCAGACAAAGCAGTGCGTCATTGTCTTCGCCAGGCACTATTAGTGGTGTCTGCGATCTGCCTGGCCGTGTGGCTGCCGCCCGCTGATGCCAAGATCTCGGCTGCCCCGCCGGACACTGTGCAGCCTCCGCTGAACAGATTCGGCACCAAAACTGCCTACCGCAATGTGGAGAGAATTTTCCCCGACCTGCCTGCCCCGTCTGGCGTTGCCGACGGCTGCGCAGCCAGGCAGCTCATCATGATGCTGCGGCATGGGTCTCGGGGGCCCTCTGTCAAGCAGGTGAGGTTTGCATGGAATTCTTTTGGTTTGTAATGTTGGTCCTGATGTTGATGCCCATGTGATGTGATTATTGCTGTGGGCTGAACAAATGCCTGACTCCATAGGAAACATAGGTTTCCGGACTCTACCCTACCAGATGTATATCCCAACTAGGTTGCAATCACTTCAGTATGATTTCAGTATGATGATTATCTGGTTTTTGATGGCTTTAGTATCATGATTATCCAGTTGCTGTTGGTGATGGCTTCAGTATGATGATTATCCAGTTTATGATGGCTTCAGTATGATGATTATCCAGTTGCTGTTTGTGATGGATTTTGTTTGATGATTATCCAGTTTGTGATGGCTTCAGTATGATTATCCAGTTTGTAATGGCTTTAGTATGATTATACAGTTTGATGGCTTCAGTATGATGATTATCCAGTTTATGATGGCTTCAGTATGATGATTATCCAGTTTATGATGGCTTCAGTATGAGGATTATCCAGTTTGTTGTGGCTTTAGAATGATTATTGTCCTAAACTACTATTTGTTTGTATAATATAAGTTACTATTTGTTGTTGTAGCTTCAAGATGATTATACACAGTATTTGGTAGCTTCAGGGATGGTTGTGTTAGGTTGTTGGTAGCTTCAGGGATGGTTGTGTTAAGTTGTTGGTAGCTTCAGGGATGGTTGTGTTAGGTTGTTGGTAGCTTCAGGGATGGTTGTGTTAGGTTGTTGGTAGCTTCCGGATAATCATTCTTATTTTGTGATAGCTTCAAGATGAGTGGGTCAATTTTGGGACAGTCTAGATGCAGCTTCAGGATGTGATTATCTCAAGTTTGTGGTCAGTAGCTTTATAGTATCTCAATATCAGTGCAATGCCAGTAGAGTCTGTTGCAAAACCCCCTGCCATATCGCGCAGGTGAGACGCGCCGAGGTGGTTCTGCACCGCCTGGCCAGCGCCTTCCGCTCGGAGCCGGCGTTCGCCAAGACGGCCACGGGCTGGTCGAGCCCGTTCGCCCTGACTGGCGGCGGCAAGAGTCTCAGCAATGTGGGCCACCAGGAGCACGAGCTGCTTGGCAGCCGAATCGCCCTGCGCTATCCGAACTTGCTAGCCAGCCACGAGTCCGTGGCGGTGCTCAGCTCCAGCTCGGATCGGGCCTTCGAAAGTGCCAAGAGTTTCCTGCACGGGGCCGGCCTGACTGACGCTGACATCGCCGTGCGGGTTGCCGATGCGCACATCCGGTTCTACGACGACTGCCACAAGTTTAAGGTGCGCAGTGTTTTGTGCCTGTTTGTTGACTTTGTTGTTCAAGTAATTTATCGATACATATCGGCAGCTAGCTGTACTAACTCTAACGCTATCTGTGAACTTCTGCATGTGCCTCCAAAAGTGAGATCGGTCTCTGAGTCTTGAATCTTTGTCTGCTGGTCTTCACTGGTGAGCCAGGCCTCACCTGTGGACACACGCGTAATCATACATGCGCAACCTCCAAAATTCGGTCGGCCATGCGACTTACCTGTAAAAGAAGCTTAACGCAATTTTGGGTAAACGGCAAGAGTAACTATTACTGTCCTATTAAGGCTAAATGCATCGTCATCTAATTAGTACTACGTCTGTATTCCTTCTAGTGGGCATTTTTGCGACTTACCTTGGTTGGCCGCCAAATACTGTTGCGCATGTATACACGCGTTCACGACTTCATAAGTTCAATTTAACGATCCGTGCGCTACTTTTTCGCATGCATTATAAAAGACACTTAAAATTCTTATGTTGCTACTCTCCAGTAGGCCATCTTTTATATTGTCGATACATATCGGCTGTTTTTTCGCTACTAGCTACTTATTGAGTTGCTTTAATGCCTCACCAACAGGCCACTATTGACGACGGGCCGGACGGCAAGCGGGAGTACCGGAAGTTCATGGCCGGGCCGGAACTCCGCGCCGCAGCCAAGGCGGCCCAGGAGCGGCTGGGCCTAACGGACATCGACCTGAGCCCAGCCGACCTGGCCATGGCCTTCAGCCTGTGCGGCATGGAGATGGCCAACAACCTCACCGTGCCTGGCGACAGTCCCTGGTGCCGGCTGGTGCAGGACCCGGATGCGCACGAGGCTGTGGAATTCCTGCTGGGTGAGTTTTTCGGATTGCTTTCCCACAACTGGATTCTTGGGTTGGGCCAGCCTCCCAGATCCTCAGTTGCTGGGCCAGCCTCCCAGATCCTCAGTTGCTGGGCCAGCCTCCCAGATCTTCAGTTGCTGGGCCAGCCTCCCAGATCTTCAGTTGCTGGGCCGGCCTCCCAGATCCTCAGTTGCTGGGCCAGCCTCCCAGATCTTCAGTTGCTGGGCCAGCCTCCCAGATCTTCAGTTGCTGGGCCAGCCTCCCAGATCCCCAGTTGTACTGACAAAGTCTTGCTTTACCCGTCCTCCCACCAGACCTGAAGCACTACTGGCGCAAGTCTCACGGCTACGACCTCAGCAGCCTCATCGCCTGCCCGCTGGTCTCCGACCTGGCCGCCAATTTGGTCCGAGCAGCCCAGCGTGAGCGGGCGGGAGGCGCCGCTTCGGCGCAGGCGCCAGTGGCGAATTCCACTGTGCTGTACTTTGGGCACGCTGAGACTCTTTTTCCCGTCATGGCCAGGTGAGCTCCTCTTGTTTTTACTATTTCTGTTGGGAAACTGCAGAACTTGGGTCCCACATTTGTGTCAGGGAGCTGCAGAACTTCGGCGCCACAATTGTGTCAGGAAACTGCAGAACTTCGGCGCCACAATTGTGTCAGGAAACTGCAGAACTTGGGCGCCACATTTGTGTCAGGGAGCTGCAGAACTTGGGTGCCACATTTGTGTCAGGAAACTGCAGAACTTGGGTGCCACATTTGTGTCAGGGAGCTGCAGAACTTGGGTGCCACATTTGTGTCAGGAAACTGCAGAACTTGGGTGCCACATTTGTGTCAGGCAGCTGCAGAACTTGGGTGCCACATTTGTGTCAGGGAGCTGCAGAACTTGGGTGCCACATTTGTGTCAGGGAGCTGCAGAACTTGGGTGCCACATTTGTGTCAGGAAACTGCAGAACTTGGGTGCCACATTTGTGTCAGGGAGCTGCAGAACTTGGGTGCCACATTTGTGTCAGGAAACTGCAGAAATTGGGTGCCACATGTGTCAGGGAGCTGCAGAACTTGGGCGCCACATTTGTGTCAGGGAGCTGCAGAAATTTGGCGCCACATTTAAATGTTAAGTTCAGGGACAAGAAAATCTCCCGAACTGCTGCAAGTAGTATCACTCGCAACTAATGCTTAACAAACACACTTCGTGTCAGGCTCGGCCTCTTCAAAGACCCGCACCATCTCACGCACGAGTCCTACGCGGCGCATCGTCAATCGCGCCAATTCCGCGCCTCCCGCCTGGTCCCGTTCGGCGCCAATTTCGCGCTATCGCTGCTCAGCTGCCAGGACGGCGGCCTGTACGTGCAGCCGGCGCTGAACGAGTCGCCGCTGTTCTGGACTCTGTGCAATCATTACAGATGCCCGCTGGATGACGTGCTCAGGATGCTGGACAGCCAGTGCCCCCAGAGCTTCGACTTTGAGGCTGTGTGCGCGCACAAGGCCGGTGCTCGCGACGAGTTGTAGGGGCTGGCAGCCTCCTGCTGTGCTTCGGCAGAGCAGCACTGCTTGAATTGAGTTTTTATTCTTTGCCTGAGCTGTCGGATTGTTTTGATTGATACTGTGGGATTGAGATTCTGAGCAGGATTATATGAAATCATTGAGTGAGATTCTGAGCAGAATTATGAAATCATTGGGTGAGATTGTGAGCAGAATTATATGAAATCATTGGGTGAGATTCTGAGCAGAATTATATGAAATCATTGGGTGAGATTCTGAGCAGAATTATATGAAATCATTGGGTGAGATTCTGAGCAGAATTATATGAAATCATTGGGTGAGATTCTGAGCAGAATTATATGAAATCATTGGGTGAGATTCTAAGCAGAATTATATGAAATCATTGGGTGAGATTCTGAGCAGAATAACTCATTGGGTGAGATTCTGAGCAGGATTGTGAACTCATTGGGTGAGATTCTGAGCAGAATTATGAAATCATTGGGTGAGATTCTGAGCAGAATTATGAAATCATTGGGTGAGATTCTGAGCAGAATTATGAAATCAATGGGTGAGATTCTGAGCAGGATTATAAAATCATTGGGTGAGATTCTGAGCAGAATTATGAAATCATTGGGTGAGATTCTGAGCAGGATTATGAAATCATTGGGTGAGATTCTGAGCAGAGTTATGAGCTCTTTGGGTGAGATTCTGAGCAGGATTTTTTATTTGTAGGGTAAGTCCTAGAAGATACGCTCAGCAAAAGCAACATTGGCAAGGTGTCAGCCATATATACCTGTGTATGTAAAAATCAGAGCGGCAGCTCACGCGGAATTTTACGCTCACAATTCCGCTGCAATTCCGCTGCAATTTCAGATTTTAGAGCTTTCCTGATTTTCCTGAAGATTCTCCGTTGCAAATAGAATTTGATTATTTTGTCCCTGCCGTCTGCACGGGTCAGTCCTTCATCGATCTCTGTGCAGCCTAAATGTACGCGATTTTTACCTTGCGAATTAATTGATTTGGGTTCTTTTAGTCCCTGCAGTGTGCTCCCCTCCACGCATGGCTGCTGACTTTCCCGCCTTCTTTATTAGCCTTTTATCAGCGTATTTATATCGTACCGCGCTAATATTCCGCTCGCATGCTAATCAACTACTTTTAGTAGCTGTGAACATCGATTTATAACTTTTATTTATTAATATAAATGTTGAGCTGTACTTTTATCTCGTTTTTTTTAATTCTCCCTTAAAATTGTAGGTTATAAAATTGGCCAAAAATGATGTTAGCCTATGTATTGTGCTGTGCTACTTACTATTCTCTGAGCTAGTAGTATTGCACGCAAGTCTTTGTATTGGTTAAGTTCCTATGTATTCCTATTTACAAGCTGTTTCCATGGCTTGTTTCCATGTTTCCTGTTTCCAGACTGCGTTTGTACTTTTATTTTTTATAGTTAGTAAACTGTCAAGTAAAAGTACAGCTGCTCTCCTGTAATAAGTGGCAATACTTTATATTAGTCAATCGAACCTTGAACTAATTCAAAAATTGCAAAACTATCTAGTTGGATATTGCGATTTATTTTACTGTTTCTTACGCTAAATACCTATTACCCTCTGCGTGTGGCTTTGACCCCCTTGTTTATGCAAGTTGAACTTCCCCGTGTCAGGATTTCTGGGAAATATGTCAAATAAAAAATATACTCGTATGAGTTTATCACTATGAGGAATACTCGCTTGTGTCGACAATTGTAATTGTAGTTTAGTTTGTTTTTATTATTTGGGACCTTGAAGTTCGTAAACCCTTTTTTAGCTGCTACCAACCCTCACTGCGGGCACTGTAAGGCCCTAAACACCCTGTCAACAACAACAAAGTACTTCACTCGCCAGCCACGCAGTTGCCAGAAAGGGGGGGGAGTCAGAGAGCGCGTCTCTAGGTCAAAGCCTTCAGAAAGTTACTTTGAGTCCCCAAAGACCCTGTCAACAGAGGGTTGACACCTAAACACACTGTCAGCAGCCCTAAACAGCCTGTCAACTGCCCTAAACACACTGTCAACAGCCCTAAACAGCCTGTCAACTGCCCTAAACAGCCTGTCAACTGCCCTAAACAGCCTGTCAACTGCCCTAAACAGCCTGTCAACTGCCCTAAACAGCCTGTCAACTGCCCTTAACACACTGTCAACAGCTCTAAACAGCCTGTCAACTGCCCTTAACACACTGTCAACAGCCCTAAACAGACTGTCAACTGCCCTAAACAGCCTGTCAACTGCCCTAAACAGACTGTCAACTGCCCTAAACAGCCTGTCAACTGCCCTAAACAGCCTGTCAACTGCCCTAAACACACTGTCAACTGCCCTAAACAGCCTGTCAACTGCCCTAAACAGACTGTCAACTGCCCTAAACAGCCTGTCAACTGCCCTAAACAGCCTGTCAACTGCCCTAAACACACTGTCAGCAGCCCTAAACAGCCTGTCAACTGCCCTAAACAGCCTGTCAACTGCCCTAAACACACTTTCAGCAGCCCTAAACACACTGTCAGCAGCCCTAAACAGCCTGTGAACAGCCCTTAAAACACAGGAAATAGGCCCTTAAGTTATTGTATACCGGTGCACTTTAAACACACTATTAACAGACCATGAACACCCTGTAAACAGCTCCTAAATGCACTATAAAAAGGCCCTGAACACATTGTACAGACCCTAATCACACTGTAGACAGTCCTGAACACACTGTAAACAGGCCCTGAGCACACTGTAAACAGTCTTAAGCACACTGTAAAAAGGTCCTGAGCACACTGTGAACAGGCCCTAAACACTATAAGAATCCCCTGACTAGAATAACCACTGAATGCACTTTAAGTGCACCCCGACACGGGGGTAAGTAGCTTTTGAGCAGTCCATAAGCAGGCCATATACTGAGTGTTGACATTCAGTAAAGCTGTCTTGTACTCTAATCTGCATTTCATGGCAGCTCAGTCGCATGGACAGCCCCGATGATCAAAGCGAAGGGGGAAAGCGGAGCCCGGCCACCCCGCAGCGGTCCGGCTCAACTCGATCTTGCGCCCTCGACAGGAAACGGCTGACTGAAACTCGAGTGCTGCAGGCCAAGGTGAGCAAACTGTCTTTGAGTTGCCAGCTGCTGACTGACCGCCCCTCCCACTGCTGCACCCCCTGATTTACCAGCTGCTGACTGACCGCCCCTCCCACTGCTGCACCCCCTGATTTACCAGCTGCTGACTGACCGCCCCTCCCACTGCTGCACCCCCTGATTTACCAGCTGCTGACTGACCGCCCCTCCCACTGCTGCACCTCCTGATTTACCAGCTGCTGACTGACCGCCCCTCCCACTGCTGCACCCCCTGATTTACCAGCTGCTGACTGACCGCCCCTCCCGCTGCTGCACCCCCTGATTTACCAGCTGCTGACTGACCGCCCCTCCCACTGCTGCACCCCCTGATTTACCAGCTGCTGACTGACCGCCCCTCCCACTGCTGCACCCCCTGATTTACCAGCTGCTGACTGACCGCCCCTCCCACTGCTGCACCCCGCGCAGCTTCGCCGCCTCGCACGCCGCAGCCTGGACGGCGAGTCGCTGACGCCAGCCGAGGAGGCCGAACTGCAGCGTCATGCCGAAGTCTGCGAGTCGCTCACCGCGCGCCTCCTTCGCGGGCGCGCCGTCCGAGCTGCGCGCCGATCGCGCCGCACCGAGACGCCAGATTCTGCACCGGAGGTTTCCGCCAAAGTCGAGCAGCTGGCGAGTCTCTTGGCAGGCTGCGCCGCCGGAGGCTGCGTGGTGTACACGGGCGCCGGCGTCAGCACGGCCGCTGACATCCCCGACTACCGTGGCCCTGACGGCCTGTGGACGCGGCTGCCTCGTGGCGCCCTGCCGCGCTTCTGCCTGCCCGGCGTGGAGGCCGCCCGGCCCACCTTTGCGCACCGCTTCATCGCTGCACTGGTGGGCTGCTCAGAGTCCGCAGTGGCTTCGTCAGCGGAAGGCTCAGCCTCCTCAGCCTCATCGTTGGTTACGCCTGAACTTTTAACCTCTACTTCATCATCGTCGGTTGGTCTCCCAGCCGCATCAGCTTCATCATCTTCGGCTGGTCTCCCAGCCTCCTCAGCTTCATCATCATCGGTTGGTCTCCCAGACGCCTCAGCTTCATCATCATCGGTTGGTCTCCCAGCCGCCTCAGCTTCATCATCTTCGGCTGGTCTCCCAGCTTCCTCAGCTTCATCCTCGTCGACTGGTCTCCCAGCCTCAGCTTCATCATCTTCGGCTGGTCTCCCAGCCGCCTCAGCTTCATCATCTTCAATTGGTCTCCCTTCACCATCAGCGCATGAACCCGCTGAAACCCCAGTCCAGCTGCCGCTTGTCTGTCACGTGGTCTCGCAGAACTGCGACGGGCTCCATCTTCGATCTGGGGTGCCGCCCAGCCGCCTCTCCGAGCTGCACGGCAACGTCTTTGTGGAGGCCTGCGAGCTCTGTGGCCGCCTGGTCCGCCGCCGCTTTGACGTCACCGAGCGCAGCCGCCTGCGTCGGCACGACACCGGCCGGGTCTGCGGCAGCGGCGGCTGCACTGGACGGCTGCTGGACACCATCGTACACTTCGGCGAGTTCGGCCGCCGCTGCACCGCCGATCGAGTCTATGAGTGGCGGGCCGCGGAGGCTGCCGCCAGCCGGGCCCGCCTCATCCTGTGTCTGGGCACCAGCTTGCAGGTGGGCCTGGGCTCCGCTTCCTGACCTCCCCGCTGCCAGTTCTTCCCGCTGATCTGCCACCCCTCCCTCTGTTCTACCCGCTGATCTGCCACCCACCCCCCAGTTCTACCCGCTGATCTGCCACCCCTCAGTTCTTCCCGCTGATCTGCCACCCCCCCCCCCCAGTTCTTCCCGCTGATCTGCCACCCCCCCCAGTTCTTCCCGCTGATCTGCCACCCCCCCCCCAGTTCTTCCGGCTGATCTGCCACCCCTCAGTTCTTCCCGCTGATCTGCCACCCCTCCCCCATTTCTACCCGCTGATCTGCCACCCCTCCCCCAGTTCTACCCGCTGATCTGCCACCCCCCCCCCAGTTCTTCCCGCTGATCTGCCACCCCTCCCGCAGTTCTACCCGCTGATCTGCCACCCCTCCCCCAGTTCTACCCGCTGATCTGCCACCCCTCCCCCAGTTCTACCCGCTGATCTGCCACCCCTCCCGCAGTTCTTCCCGCTGATCTGCCACCCCCCATTTCTACCCGCCGCCAGGTGCTGCGCCACTACCCCTCGCTGTGGCCGCCAGGCACGCCTCTGGCCATCGTCAACCTGCAGGCGACGCCATTCGACCGCCGCGCCCAGGTGGCCATCCGGGCGGACTGCGACTCGGTGTGCCGGGCTCTGGCGCACCGCCTGCGAGTCCGCGTCCCCGACTACCGTCCGGCTGCCGATCCGCTGCTGGCCGCCAGCGAGCCGCTGCTTGATGAGGCAGAAAAGAAGCTGGTGTCTCGCCCAGACATTGTTGTTGATAGCGAAGTTGGTTCAGCAATTACCTGATGTGCATTTGGCATCAATGATTAGTGCATTGCAGATATACGAGCCACAGCAAATCGATAACTCGGCTGGCAATTCAAGCTGGGCATTTTTAAAACAGAATTTTCTGGCCTAACTCGTGTGATTCTGACAAGTTTTATTCATTTTTTATCGTCTCCGCCGTCAGCGGTCACCTTTTGATTTTTTCACCTGCCAGCGCATCCAGCATTCGATCACCTGTCACGCTTACTGATCATTCGATTGTCCCTTGTATTTGCTGTACAAATCGTCGCAGCCAGCTGGGACGTCTTTCAAGACGTTAAAGCCACAGTTGGAATCGGCTTTAAGGCTTTTTGGCCGCTTTTCCGTCTCAAAATCTGGCATATCTTTGTCGATTCAAAATCTTCAGATTGTAAAGGTACGAGTATGTATGTATTTTGTTAGATTAGAAGCAGAGGGCTGTGTGCACCCTGGCGCGCTTTAAGCGACATTATTGTCGTACAGCTGGCGAGAGGCATTACTGCTCGTTCCGCCGACTCCCTTGAGCAGGCAAAAAGCCACCCCACGAGTGCGCGGATACGTACGCAGTCGTACACACAGACACTAATACAGGAGTGTAAAGCGACCTTGGGGGGCCGTGACAGTGTCCGTAACTGCTCAGGCAGTGTCCATTGTCCAAGTACATGTAGCATTTGACGAAGTTTATGGATATGGGGAGCTCGGTTCTGGGAAGCCAGCGCGAGCGATCAGGTCTGTGATAGTTTATGCATATTATAGACATGTCTATTGCGTAGCGCAGCAGGGAACTCTTCATACGAGAGATCTCTTCCTCGGCAAGCGCTCTACAGGTCGTCATGGGCCTTGACAGCGTCTCCATTCGGCCCCTCTGGTAAATAAACCAGATAACATCACAAGATAACTTTCGCTCAAACAAGATAACATGCCCCATTCCGGTTATGCAAAATGTTATCTTGTATGAATCCTGTTTGCGTGACGAAATCTTACGTTTCCTTGTTTCAAACAAGATTCAAATAAGATTCATTGACCAGGTAACAGTCGGGTAATTCATGCGAATCCTGCAGGAAAACATCGTGCTATCCTGTTTGTTATCTTGTTTGTTATCCTGTCTGGCAAACAGGATTCGCTGACCAGGTAACAGTCTGGTAATTCATGCGAATCCTGCATGAAAACATCGTGTTATCCTGTCTGGCAAACAGGATTCGCTGACCAGGTAACAGTCGGGTAATTCATGCGAATCCTGCAGGAAAACATCGTGTTATCCTGTTTGTTATCTTGTTTGTTATCTTGTCTGGCAAACAGGATTCGCTGACCAGGTAACAGTCGGGTAATTCATGCGAATCCTGCAGGAAAACATCGTGTTATCCTGTTTGTTATCTTGTTTGTTATCCTGTCTGGCAAACAGGATTCGCTGACCAGGTAACAGTTGGGTAATTCATGCGAAAAAATCCAGAAGGCATTGACATCAAATTTCGCAGCAAAGAAGCGTATAAAAAGTTGGTGCTTCAAGATTTTATGAGTAGCATCTATTTAACAGCGGGGTGTCATTTGTAAGCGCCTTATACAAACTAAACAGTAGCTCAACAGGAACGGAAACTTATGGAGAACAGCGTGGCATACGTCTGATTTTGGGGGTTCAGTTATAAGTAGACCTACTTATACTGTGGATACCAATTGATACTACTGAATTGATGATCTGCTGCGATCTGGTGCTGAGTCGCAGGTCGGACCTGCTGTACTCGGACGCGACTCTGATGGCAGTCGACGCGTGAGTCAGACGTTTGAAAGATCGGGTCGCGCGCACGGAAGGCGATTAATGAGACCACTGACGGGGGCTTGCATTATATGCCGGCGCAATGGAACGACTCTGCATTATTAAAGTTAAATTAAATGGCGATGGAAGGCAGTTTCTCCGAAATATACACAGTTATAAAGAAACAGTAATGTACATACACACTCGATCGTCTAGCTCTAACAGACAGCGACGGTTCGCCGACAATCATTGCCAGATTGTAAGACTGTTCACTAGTAATGTCAGCTGCGTCGATAGAATTGTCATTCGTTGCATAGTCGACATCCGGAATCAACTGGCTTTCGTTGATCGGCTGCTCGTAGACCGGAGACAAAGTGAATGGTGTATCATCTGATGCGCCGGCTCGCGCGGCGCTGGCTTCGTTGCGTCCACGAAATGCCGACTACGCTGGAAACTCTTACATGATTATCTTCGCAATCCCGTGTGCCAACGGTAATATCCAACCGACTTGGCGTTGCAGATGTCGCTAGTGCGATGGACGATCGTCCAATGGCGTCATCAACTGCGTCGTTCGAAGCAGTGACACCCTCCAGAAAAAGTGGCTGACAAGATTACCGACACTCGTAGTCTGTAACGACTACTCTTTTGACTTGTTCGAGGATTTATTAAATCTCGACAAGATTTCCGACACTCGTAGTCTGTAACGACTACTCTCTTGACTTGATCTGCTTACGGCTGGTGCAACTGCAAACGCCTTAGACAAACCAATGGAGCATGCACCGACAAAAATCGGATTAGCGTCTATCTTAATAGGAAAGCTGCTTTGCATACTGGGCCAGTTAGAGCTATTTGGAACCATGCCACAGTCTCCGTCTAGACACCCAGCTGTGCCAAACAATATGGTTGGCTGACTCATGCTTCTAAGCGTCAAATATGACGATAGAATCATTCAGCCCGTTGACACACTAAGCAGCTGTGATAGACTACATGCCAGTGGAAGTCAAACCTCTCGCACACAATCAGGGCGCAACAATTTTTCAATTGTCACCTGTACGGAGGATGTGCACAGCCTCACATTACGGACGCTACAGTGCCTCCGAAAAGCAGATCAATTCACCTTGCAATTTCGAGGCTTTATTACCCCTCGGATTAGATTGACCCGCATAGTCAAATAGAAGTGACTACTCTAAGCAGCTGCCTTGAGCCACAACAGACGCGAGGATTGATTACCCCTCGTAGGTCAGAATTTTCAGTCAACTGCTCAACTCTGATTCATCGGTTGAAGCGGGGTTCCATTATCCCTCGCTGGTGGCCATACACCAACACTGCAGACGCTTTAGACAACCCAATGGAGCATGCTCTAGCAAGAGCTAGAATAACGTCTGTCTTAAAAAAAGGCTACCTTAGAACTGGGCCAGTAGGAGCTTTTGGAACCATGCCACAGCTCCATCTAGACACCCAGCTGCACCAGATAATAGGGTAATCTGATACACTAAGTAACCGCGACAGACTACATGCCATTGGGAGTCAAACCTCTCCAGCACAATAAAAATGCAATAGTTTGTCGGAGAGCCAACAAAGCTATCACCTGCAGGGAGGGTGGGCACGGCCTCACATTACGAGCGCTAGCGTTTGCTGATATATGGCACTTTACCCCTCGCAGGTCAGCTTAGCAGCTGCCTTTAGTCCCAACAGAAGCGAGGATTGATTATCCATCGCAGGTCAGCTTAGCAGCTGCCTTGAGCCACAACAGAAGCGAGGATTGATTATCCATCGCAGGTCAGCTTAGCAGCTGCCTTGAGCCACAACAGAAGCGAGGATTGATTATCCATCGCAGGTCAGCTTAGCAGCTGCCTTGAGCCACAACAGAAGCGAGGATTGATTATCCATCGCAGGTCAGCTTAGCAGCTGCCTTGAGCCACAACAGAAGCGAGGATTGATTATCCATCGCAGGTCAGCTTAGCAGCTGCCTTGAGCCACAACAGAAGCGAGGATTGATTATCCATCGCCGGTCAGCTTAGCAGCTGCCTTGAGCCACAACAGAAGCGAGGATTGATTATCCATCGCAGGTCAGCTTAGCAGCTGCCTTGAGCCACAACAGAAGCGAGGATTGATTATCCATCGCAGGTCAGCTTAGCAGCTGCCTTGAGTCCCAACAGAAGCGAGGATTGATTATCCATCGCAGGTCAGCTTAGCAGCTGCCTTGAGCCACAACAGAAGCGAGGATTGATTATCCATCGCAGGTCAGCTTAGCAGCTGCCTTAAGCCACAACAGACGGAAGACCAGTCTTATCCGTAACTTCATTGAGATTCCTGTCAATGGGAGCTGATCCCTGTGGATTTTCCGGATCACTTGGTCTAGATCGCTGAGGAATTCCGATTGAACTCCCAAAATCTCATCCAGAAAATTTTCATTTGGAAAACCTGAAATTTGGGTCTGCAATTAGAATTCAGCAGCTGTTCCAGGTTAAAAATTTTGAAAAATCCAGCCGGAACAGCTTTTCCTTTCCCGAACTTTTGCAGGATCAAATTTTCCGCAAAAGAGGGGCTATTCCGGGCCAAAAATTCTGATCCAAGCCTTCACTTGGAAATCAATTAATAAATCGGGCCCGGATCACGAAATTCTGGAAAAAATTCTGGCTGAAAAGCACAATGGGTTCTTACAGACCGGAAAACACAAAGGCATCTTGATTGAAATCTTTTTCCATTATCTGCTTTGCAAACAAGATTCGCATCATGTTATCCGGCAAATTTCAGATTCACACAGGTTTCTTACAGACCAGATAACACACAGTTATCATGATTAAAATCTTGTACTGTTATCTGTTTTTTAAACAAGATTCACGCCATGTTATCCTGTGAAATTCCGATTCAAACAAGGTTCGATCAACCAAGATAACAGAGAATTATCTGGTGGCGAATCTTGTACTGTTATCTGATTTTCAAACAAGATTCGCACTATGTTATCCTGTGAAATTCAGATAACTCACCAGATAACAGTAAAACAAGAAAACAAAAAATTATCTGGTGGCGAATCTTGTCATGTAATCTGATTTCTAAGCAAGATTCGGGCCATGTTATCTGGTGAAATTCAGATAACTCACCAGATAACAGTCAAACCAGATAACACTAAAATTACCTTTCGACGAATCTGGTGGTTTCACCAGTTTCGCACCTCAAACAAGGAAATCGGTAGTGAATCTGACAAGATTCGCAAATTATCTTGTGGTGTTATCTGGTTTATTTACCAGAGGGGCAGAGCCAGTGCAGGAGTATCAGTGCCAATGTGAAGCGTCCGACGCTGGTGGCCTCCTTGTAGGGCATGAAGAGAGCGCCTGAACTACAGCCGATACAAAGAGGAAATTTGGTCAGCGTGAGAGCAGACAGCCAGATTGCAGGAAGCCGAAAGATTCGGTGTAGAACCAGCACATCACTCGGGCAGTGACAAGACCCGTAGAAAGTGTAGTCTACAACGCATTAAATAGATTTGTGAAGGGTAACTTATTTTTTAAACGGGAGCTTTTCTAATTCGCTGTTGCCTTGATTTTCATTGGTGGCTAAACTTCAGGTCAGGCCAGAAATGGCTCATGACAAATCTTTGGCAACTTTCCGCTGATGGAAGCAGTAAAGCAATCCGCATGAGCCAAAAATGCATAGTTTAATTGCGATCGTTTGGCAGGAAGGTGGCAAGTGTGGTCAGGTGTGCCAGCTAGGTGTGTCAAGTTGGTCAGATGTTTCAGGTTGGTTAGGGGTGCCAGGTTGGTCAGGTGTGCCAGGTTAGTCAGGAATGCCAGGATGGCCAGGTGTGTCAAGTTGGTCAGGTGTGCCAGGTTAGTCAGGTGTGCCAGGTTGGTCAGGTGTGCCAGGTTGGTCAGGTGTGCCAGGTTGGTCAGGTGTGCCAGGTTGGTCAGGTGTGCCAGGTTGGTCAGGTGTGCCAGGTTAGTCAGGAATGCCAGGATGGCCAGGTGTGTCAAGTTGGTCAGGTGTGCCAGGTTAGTCAGGTGTGCCAGGTTAGTCAGGAATGCCAGGTTGGTCAGGTGTGCCAGGTTAGTCAGGAATGCCAGGATGGCCAGGTGTGTCAAGTTGGTCAGGTGTGCCAGGTTAGTCAGGTGTGCCAGGTTAGTCAGGAATGCCAGGTTGGTCAGGTGTGCCAGGTTGGTCAGGTGTGCCAGGTTGGTCAGGTGTGCCAGGTTAGTCAGGAATGCCAGGTTGGTCAGGTGTGCCAGGTTGGTCAGGTGTGCCAGGTTGGTCAGGTGTGCCAGGTTGGTCAGGTGTGCCAGGTTGGTCAGGTGTGCCAGGTTAGTCAGGAATGCCAGGTTGGTCAGGTGTGTCAAGTTGGTCAGGTGTGCCAGGTTGGTCAGGTGTGCCAGGTTGGTCAGGTATGCCAGGTTGGTCAGGTGTGCCAGGCTGGTGTGCAGTGTGAAAGACCAGTCGCCCCAAAGCAAGAACAGCATTATGATAATTGAATGACAAGTTTTTAATATTTTTTTAAATTTAATTCTCATCATTCAAAACCGCGGGTCCAACTGCGAGAGCTGCGGCGCCGTTGATTTTGCATGCAGAATAACAAAATAAAATAGTAACATTTTGATAAGAGTAGCACGTATTATATGTATTTAAATATGTTCGGATTGATGTTAGACAAACGGGGCGACCTTTGCATTCCGGAATGCGCAGCGCGAAATCTGCAAACAAAACATTTTTTATAGTCTGCTACTAGTAAAGAGAAAATAGTACAAGATAGAAGACGAACCATTATGAACAAGCTTTGGCGGAAATCAAATTCGGTCAGGTCTAGGCAGCTTTGAGCAAAGCTAAATATAAACTGCTAAGTGTTCGACAGTCGGATTCGGTTCACAGCAAGTCAACAGTGGATATTGAATACAGTGTCTGTACAGTCTGAATAAAGTCATGAGCTCTTTGCCTTAGTGAGAATGGATGAGCATCCGTTAGATGAGCAGATAGTAACAGGTTATGCAAGGTTTAGTAGTGTAACGATTAACTTGATAGCGGTATTAATGACAGGGAGCAGAGGAATGCAGGGAGACGGGCGAATGTGGGGAGACTCACAGGTGGATGCAGGGAGACTCACAGGTGGATGCAGGGAGACTCACGGGTGGATGCAGGGAGACTCACGGGTGGATGCAGGGAGACTCACAGGTGGATGCAGGGAGACTCACGGGTGGATGCAGGGAGACTCACAGGTGGATGTGGGGAGAGACTCACAGGTGGATGCAGGGAGACTCACGGGTGGATGCAGGGAGACTCAGGAGGTGGATGCAGGGAGACTCACGGGTGGATGCAGGGAGACTCACAGGTGGATGCAGGGAGACTCACGGGTGGATGCAGGGAGACTCACGGGTGGATGCAGGGAGACTCACAGGTGGATGCAGGGAGACTCACGGGTGGATGCAGGGAGACTCACAGGTGGATGTGGGGAGAGACTCACAGGTGGATGTGGGGAGACTCACAGGTGGATGCAGGGAGACTCAGGAGGTGGATGCAGGGAGACTCACGGGTGGATGCAGGGAGACTCACAGGTGGATGCAGGGAGACTCAGGAGGTGGATGCAGGGAGACTCACGGGTGGATGCAGGGAGACTCACAGGTGGATGCAGGGAGACTCACAGGTGGATGCAGGGAGACTCACAGGTGGATGTGGGGAGACTCACAGGTGGATGTGGGGAGACTCAGGAGGTGGATGCAGGGAGACTCACGGGTGGATGCAGGGAGACTCAGGAGGTGGATGCAGGGAGACTCACAGGTGGATGCAGGGAGAATCACAGGTGGATGCAGGGAGACTCACACGTGGATGCAGGGAGACTCACGTGGATGCAGGGAGACTCACGGGTGGATGCAGGGAGACTCACAGGTGGATGCAGGGAGACTCACACGTGGATGCAGGGAGACTCACACGTGGATGCAGGGAGAATCACAGGTGGATTCAGGGAGACTCACACGTGGATGCAGGGAGACTCACACGTGGATGCAGGGAGACAGGTGGATGTGGGGAGACTCACGGGTGGATGCAGGGAGACAGGTGGATGTGGGGAGACTCACGGATGGATGCAGGGAGAATCACAGGTGGATGCAGGGAGACTCACAGGTGGATGCAGGGAGATTCACAGGTGGATGCAGGGAGAATCACAGGTGGATGCAGGGAGACTCACAGGTGGATGCAGGGAGATTCACAGGTGGATGCAGGGAGACAGGTGGATGCAGGGAGAATCACAGGTGAATGAAGAGAAGAACAGAGAGAACAGACCAAACTACTGATTAAAGCAGAAAAACGAGATGATGACAGATGGGTGAGTTAGCGGTTTAAGGGTGGATAATAATTGTAGAGAGAAAATCCGGGCAGTTATAAGGCGAGATTAGCAGCAAAGCCAACAGCTAAAGTACAAAACAAATGGAAACAGTGAGCAAAATATTGAAGAGTCGCACATCGCAATGAGCTGCCGGCGCAGCGGCGGCGGCTCACAGCGGGCCGCTCACTATTACGCCTTCATTCTCAGTGCCCTCCGACTTCAGCTGGGTGAGGAAGTCCACAACTGGATACTGTTGATCCAGCTGCTGCTGCTGCTGCTGTTGTTGTTGCTGCTGCTGCTGCTGTTGTTGTTGCTGCTGCTGCGGCTGTTGTTGTTGCTGCTGCTGCGGCTGTTGCAGCTGCAGAATCTGCGGCAGCTGCAGTCCCTGCTGGGACGATGCTGCTGCGCTGCTAGACGACAAAGACTGCAGCCTGATGGACTGGCGAGGCGGCTGCTGCCGTGGCTGCTGCGGCTGTTGCTGCGTCGGCGACGGCTGCGAGTCCTCTTGGTCGGGCGGCGCATCGGCGGAGGTGCCGGACTTGCGGGTCAAGTACTGGAAGAGCGGAAGGCAACAATAGAAAATTCCAAAAAATTCACCTGTAATAATTGATTGCACCTGCTCTAATGAGCGGATGTGCAACCGACAGCTCAGCCGCAGCTATTGCGCGGCGCATCTGAAGGCTGCGTACGGCTGTTCAGTTCAAAGACTGGGGGGTGTCGCCACAGGTTGAGAGTCGAACCCCCGACCTTTCAGTCGGACGCTCCAACCACTAGGCTACAACCTTGGCTACAACAAACCATTCCCCAGAATCCCAACGTAAATCACATACCCAAGTTATTCCAAGTAACAGCCCAATTACACAAGAATCCCACACAATCCCATTACCCTGTAAAATCGCGAATAGACTTTCATACCCCGAAACTTACACCGAATTTAGGGATGGGGAACCCAGCTTCGAGCAATAGCATTTAAGCATCTGCTGCTGCCGAAGAAATTGACGCTCACCTCCATAATGTCCTTATTAGTGCGGCTCTCGTGCGGTGAGCTGTAGTCCGTGTAGCGCAGCAGCAGGCGGTCCATGTCGGTGCTGGCGTACTGGTGCAGCCGGTTGTTGCCGTTGAACACGATCAGCGCCACCTCGCAGTCGCAGAGGACAGAGAGCTCGTAGGCCTTTTTCATTAGGCCGAACTTGCGCTTGGTGAAGGTCACCTGAATTTGGCGGCGCGGAGGAGGGCGGGACGTTGGAGGGTTTGGGTTGAGAGAGCGCGAGATTTCCGCGCTGATATTCGGAGATTGATACTCAAGACAGTGGGATTTATACCCGAGACAGTGAGATTGATATCTGCAGACAGTGAGATTGATACCCGAGACAGACTTCTAATGACAGTGAGATCGATACTTAAGACAGTGGGATTGATACCCGAGACAGTGAGATTGATACCCGAGACAGACTTCTAATCTGACAGTGAGATTGATACTCAAGACAGTGAGATTTCTTATCTGACAGTGAGATTCCTGATCTGACAGCGAGATTCCTGATTTGACAGTGAGATTGATACTCGAGACAGTGAGATTTATGATCTGACAGTGAGATTGATACTCAAGACAGTGAGATTTCTTATCTGACAGTGAGATTCCTGATCTGACAGTGAGATTCCTGATTTGACAGTGAGATTGATACTCGAGACAGTGAGATTTATGATCTGACAGTGAGATTGATACTCAAGACAGTGAGATTTCTTATCTGACAGTGAGATTCTTGATTTGACAGTGAGATTGATACTCGAGACAGTGAGATTTATGATCTGACAGTGAGATTGATACTCGAGACAGTGAGATTGATACTCGAGACAGTGAGATTCCTGATCTGACAGTTAAGATTGATACTTGAGACAGTGAGATTTCCAGCAGAGATTCCTGCAAGTTGCACTCACCTGCCGAGTTCTCTCATCCTCAATCCTGGCAATTTGAATCTTCTTTCGCCCCATGAAGCTGCTGAAAGTTTATGAAAAATCGTCTGAAGCTGCGCCGCAATCCGCAAAATTCAGCTTCAATCTCCAAGCTGAAATGAATCGCAAAACTTATTTCAATCAATGCTTTCCAATATTGAACATTTAGCTGAACTGTGATGCAGTAGATTTCTAATGAAAACTTAGAAAGAATACAAAAAAGCCAAGACTGACTGGGTGCCTGGATAACAGATCTTTCAAATGGTTGATACATTTTATTTCACTTTCTGTGCACAGCAAGCGCGACCGTCTGCAGTACATCATTAAGGATTCTATGAAATTATATTCTCATTGCAGCTCAAGAGTGTACAAAAACTCGTAAAATACTTAATTTGAATAAAAATGAAGCAGCAACAACAGAGACTTCAGTTTTCAGATATTAATATAATAATCCGCATTCCACCTGCCATGTACCGATGGTCAAGGATGCTATCACAGGTGAACAGACTGAGCTTCATTCTGTCTTTTTTGTGTGCGGATTCTCCGAGCCAGCAGCTGCCGCGGACGAAGAGGCGAACGGGCACTGCGAAGGGGCGGGCGAGGGCGAGCAGTCAGCTGGGGGATTTTATGCGGGAGTGAGACCCATCGATAGGGAGATTCTAGCCAGGTTGCAGTGGAATGTCTAAAGAGATTGATCGTTAGAGAGCGAAGGACATCTGCGTGGAAATTGAGGCAGACGTTACCTGATTGAGATTGCGGACTGTTCCGGAAAATATTTGCTTTCTAATACTAACATACTGGGGTTTAGTAGATCCTTCATACGTATTTAGACTGAGCCAAGTTTTATTGGGAATGCAGTCATGCTTGCTGAGGATGGGGTGAATGCTGAGGATGGGGTGAATGCTGAGAATGGGGTGAATGCTGAGAATGGGGTGAATGCTGAGGATAGGGTGAATGCTGAGGATGGGGTGAATGCTGAGGATGGGGTTATTGCTGAGGATGGGGTGAATGCTGAGGATGGGGTGGAGCATGCAATACACAGAAGTTTTACCTTGGCCTTTGCAGGCGCAGTCGAGTCAGCAGAGGCGGCCCCAGGCTGTTTCCCATCCGAATCCTCAGAGCTGGCGGTGCCGAGCATCCAGCTGGGCAGGAAGGGCGCCAGCAGGGGTCGCAGATAGCGGTGGAAAACCCACAGCACAAAAGGGATGACAATGCAGGGTACACAAACCATTCTCTGGAAATGAGAATTGTCCTTTGTATATTATTAATATTAATAAAAATATTCAGCAAGTGTCTTATTAGAATCTAATGTTGAAATTGGTGCATATTAACAATTACTAATCCCAATACCTTAAAAATTTTAAATAGTTAAAAAAATAAAATATCACTAAAGATATCCATGAAATAGGCTTAATTTTTTAGACCTTTTGTGAGTAGTTTTGTTCTTATATTTCTCAAATGCCTTAAAAAATTTTTAGGTGTTAGGCATACATCCATATACCCAAGTTTAGACTCATTTGTTACACAAATAACTTTTAGAATCATCAATCAATCAATTATACTAAAAATGGTTTGTCTATCGCAGGTACCTAGTAGTTTAATGGCTAGCTCTAGGGCCTAGCCTTACTGCAGGCACTGACTGAACTGAATGGCACTAGTAGTAAAGATCTGTCTAACTTTTTTTGTAAAAAGAAAAATGCACAACTAGGCCTAACCACTTACACAGTCTAACAGCCAAAAAAACAATTTGTAACAATTTGACTGAACTTGACAATATAAAAACACACAGGTAAATATTTAGCTCATTTTATAATCATTAAAATTGGTAAAATGTGGGAACATTTTTAGAATATCCTAAAATGTTGCTGTACTTCAAATATAAAATTATTTGAAACTAAATTGAATTTAAAAAATTTACACTGTAATCTAGAAGAAAAATGCAATAAATTAAAAAAAAATGACCTAAGAAAGTGAATTACTGTTTTTTAAGGAAATAATTATGACTTTTCATATAAAATAGGTACAATTGTAAAGTCAATTTTTTCATTCAAAACATTTTTAACAAAGTTAATGAAAAAAAAGTTTCATTGTTTTCAATGAAAAAAGAAAAATTGTACAACCCAGTTTTGTTCCTAATTTTTTTATTTTTCATATTATAAGTTGATAGAACTGAGAACTCCATAACCAACAAAGATTTTTGCATAAATTTTTTGCTCCTTTTACGTAGTTTTTGCATTCATAACACAAATTTGAAATCATTTTTCTTCCACTCTATTAGAAATTGTTCATAAAATTTAAGTATACAAAGAGGGATGGGGTGATTGCTGAGGATAGGGTGATTGATGAGGATGGGGTGATTGATGAGGATGGGGTGATTGCTGAGGATGGGGTGATTGCTTAGGATAGAGTGATTGCTGAGGATGGGTGATTGCTGAGGATAGGGTGATTGATGAGGATAGGGTGAATACATTGCATTTTGAAGCTTGTTTTTTTCTATACTAAATGGCAACACAAAGCAAATAAGAAAAGTCTTAAAATCTAAGATGATGTCACTCTTGATAAAACTTGGGCCCAAATATTTTAGGTATAAGGCAGGAGTAATATGTATTATATTGTTAGCATAAAATGCCTTGTCATATAATCAGTTTAATACAGTTCCACTATAACCAAATTTTCCCATATTTATATCTATAGCTATATCTCAAAAATTTTTCTATAGCCTATCTGTATCCATAGCTAATAAACTTTCTGTAACTACTATACAAAACTGAGACAAGGACCTTGGAGAAACAGCTTGACAATACATATGTGGCTATGCTACATGCAATATTTGGAATGCATATTAGTCTAGACAGTGAGACTAATGCCACACTCTCCATAATGGTATACTGATGCTGTCTTCTGACTTGCTATGTGGGCAACGACTTTGACTAGCCATGTCATCTAATCAGAGGCCCACTGCCCTGAGCTACTATACAAAGTGCTGCTGCTCAAGCTGCAGAGACCACACAGTTAAGGCCAAGGATTACCAGAAAGTTCCAAAATTGCAGTGGACAGTTAGATGCATTTTGTCTAGTTCCTGGACATTTCGTTATCTTACCAGTTTGTCATCCAGATGACAAAGTGACCATGGTTTTTGGATGCTTTGTCATACCAAAAAATTGTTAGAAATCTAGATGATGAAGTGACCAAATTTTGAGGACACTTTGTCATCCTAAGATTCTGCAAAGCTGTAAATTGTTATTCAATTGTTGTTGTTATACATGTAAATTGTTACTCAATCAATAGTCTGCAAAATATAGGATTAAATAGTAAATGCATGCTAAGAGATTCAACTTGTTGCTATAATTGGCATCTAAATGCACATTGTATGTGTACAAATGTTCATTGTAATTTTATTCTATGGTACAAACTTGCCAAGCTCTAATAATTATTTTTTGTTTGTTTGCTTGTTTAGAAAATTGCTGTAGGCCTATGGGCATTATTGCTTCACTTCCATAACTAGTGGAGGCAACAAAGTATATGGCCATGTGATGTTACATAATGGATTTCTCCCTGCTCCACCTGTAGGGACTTAATGCTTAAATCATAACCCCTAGAATTTTATTATAAATATGGTGCATAAAATCACATATGAGAAGCAAATTGTAAGAAATAGCTATAGTTTATAATTAAGTAAAAATGGCAGACATCTGTGTTTTTTGCTAAGAGCCAGTTAGCAAAAAACAACAAGTGCTTCAATGTGACATGTGTCAGCAATGGCCAGCACCATTGGCTGCATTATGGCACAGGAATTTCTAAGGAAGAACATTGAGAGTTGTCTAGCCAAGGGAACTTTCCATGGTGCTGCACATGCTGTCAAGGTGAACTGCCAGCCATGCAGCTTCAGGTTGTAGAGCCTCCAGCTGTCAAGCAGCAGGTAGATCTGCCAGCCATCTTGCAGCTTTAGGTTGCAGAGCCTCCAGCCATCTAGCAGCAGGTAGAGCTGTTTGCAGAGCTTATCCTAGCTGAATTGTACCCTATTGATACAGGCCCCTTTGAGGAACCACAACGGCTACAAGAACCTGCCAAGGCCTAAGCCCCATCAGTTTTTGACCAAGCCTCAAGGAGAGACATTTTGCTGCATTACAAGTGACATAAATAAAGGCAAGGATTTACTTCTTCAAGTGATTCAGGGCTGTGAGTATGTTCTTAGTTTTAATTACCAAAAAATGGAAGGCACTACTGGCATTGCACTAGTCACAATTCTAGATTTAAATGTCCTGCCATGGCTGTCAAGATTCAAGGTGAGTTTTAAAGTGGGCAATCGAACAACACCTGCAAAGCTAAGGTGTAGGAAGGGCTAAAATGGCAATTGATTGTTGATATGAAGACTAAGACAAAGCAAGTGTGCTTTTGACCAGTGGCTGTACTTATGGAAACCAAGTAAGTTAATTAAGTTATATACTAGTATTAATAATATCAATGCTTTTGAGAATAATTTCTGATTTAGAGTTAGAAACTTTAATGAAATTAAATTTTAGGATTATGAACTTCTGTCTAATATTTCTATATATTCCTGTATTTCCTGTATATCTTCCATTGTCTGGTCCCAAGCCCAGAATGTAAAAGGAGGAGCGTGACTATATGTATACATGTCATATATAGTATAATGTCTTTAATCTTAATCTTTATAGTTGCATATATTCAGAAGCAGTGTGGCCACTTATATTAATGACTATTGATACATAAGTTTTTCAAACAGTGGATGATGGGCCTAAAGTGCCTAGGGAGTAGATGACCCTTGTGTCCACTTATTCCAATAGGACTCCACTATATTAACTACAATGTAAATATATATAATTTATATCTAAACAATTTTAAGATTAAAACTAAGTATAGCTATACGAGTATCATATATAAAAATCAAAACTCTGTCTGTCTGTGTGTCTTATTATATAAAAAAGTTTTAAAGTTTTGTATATCATAAACTAAATAAAAATCTTTATGCCCAAGTCTAACATTATCTAAAACTTAATCTTTATAGATATACCACACTTAGGAAGGTGTCACATATGCGCAAGAATATATTTTAGCATATTTTTAGAGTGTGTGCTATGCACAAAGCTAAAATATAAATTTGTGCACCAAGGTCTACATTCGTTTATTGACAAATACATAGCTAGAGTACTAATGTGCCATAGCACAAAAACTTAGTAAAAGTCCAATTAAACCAAAACTAAAAATGGATCAATGTTTATACCTTATATAGGCTTTTTTCAACTCAAAACTTCTGCTTTATTTTAGCTCATGAGTCATGTAGAAAATTATCAAAAAAACTTTAACCTTATGGTAAAATTCCATTTTGAATTTTATTATTCATTTCACTAACCAAGAAACAATTTTTTTATTGATATGCTTAGAAAAACATAATCTTAAAAGCATATTTTATGCATTGCATATGCAGATTAATGAGATTATACATTTAGGTGACTCATTGTGAGCTAAATTTTTCTGATCAGGTTTTGCTGTATGCCACTGTGCACTAAAAACTTTTGCGAAGCCTTTGTTATACGCCATGTGCGCCACTTTGTGCACATTTTTTATTGATGTGCGCCAGAATTTTTCGCCATAATGTATGTTCCTGAATGTGGTAGATATATTATAATCCCAAATTTAGAGCTAGAATACTATATGAAAAATTATTTTTTATTATGATATTCATATTAATCCTAAATAAAAATCTAAAAATTATATTAAACTCAATATATTGTTTTAATTAAGTTATTTGCAAAAATTAAATAGGTCCCAGACTCTGGATGGTATACATGTACGCCATAATTTTCCAGCATATAGAGGGACCTAGATTACACATTGGCATACAACTTGTCATACAAAGGGGCCTGGCATGCCCTCTTGCCTCTTGGCATACAGCTTAGCATATAGAGATTGCGAGATCAGCAGGTGGGACCAAAAGTTCCGAGTCTCAACAATCAATCTACATAATTAACATACAAAAATTATTAAGTTTGCATTTGGCATAGTCTCTAGATGTACATAGTTACAGTAGCTAAATTTTGATCAGAAAGAATAGTAGGCCCTTTACGAAAAAACAGAAAACTAAATTTATAAAACTGGGTTTAACTTTTCCAAGAAAGTAAAAGTAAAACAAAAAAAATAGTTAGAATGAACTAGTTCTCTACAGTTTAGTAAAAAGATTTTCAGTTTTAACACATTAGTTGTTTGAATAATAAAATATTGTAAGCTTTTAATATTAGTTGTTTGTTGGTGTACATTAAAGTTCATAGGCATACATTGGCGTGCATGAGCTACAGAAGCAATTTTCATTCTGGTGTACAGCGGTACACGATCCTGACCCTAGAATAGGTCTAATTAGGCCTATGAACTTTTATTTTATAAAATGTCACATTTCATAATACATTTTGACCTTTTCAAAAAATTGATTTTTTGTATGAAAATGTTAATAAAGATATTAAAGCACTCATATAAATTCAAATGCTAACACCATTCACCACTGCTTGATTGCTACTACATTTGGTAATAAGGATTGTTAACATTATATCTACACAGCCACTTCCATGTCTCTAGTCGTCTAGACACGTCTCAGCTGCGTAAAAATTTTAAACTAATGCCCAAGATGCGGCTGCAGTAAAATCTTATAGATTTATAGATTAGGCCCTATGGATATGGTTCATAAGTTATGCCCCAAAAAAGGATAGTAGGCCAGTAGGGTGGATGGGCCAAGCTAGGGTAGTAGTTAGTTAGTAAGAGTTTGGCTCGGGCAAAGACTAAAGAGCCTGTTTAGCCAATATAAGCCAATGTATTTAATTCAAAATCGAAAAGGAAGGTTTACTTACGAAACGAGTAATAATTATGATTACAAATTAATTATCGAGATCGATGTTTGTAAAAATTTAGAATTTGAAAGCGCGCCTGAACTCTTTTACGGTATCTTCAGACGAACTTCAACGACCAACAATGGAACAACAAGATTTTAATAGGAAATTCTAAAACATGTAATATAAATAAGAAATGACTGACAATGTTGAAACGGATACTGTATGAGTTTGATAGGAAGCAAAGACTAAGGTAAGGGTAGCCGTAGTACTCTTGTAAGGCCCAAGTAATTAGGATGTAAACAATCATCTTTCAAATTCAAAATCACAGCTCCAAAAATAAAAAAAGTTTCGTGTCAAACTTTAGGATATATTAACTTAGCAAACGACAAAACAAACGTGTTGCGAATTTGTTTTGTTTTAAATGTCACACTAAACAAAACTTTACAAAGCAGCGAACAAAGTTCATCCTTTTCTGTGAATTCAGTTTAAAATGTTTTCGACTGTCCTTCAAAATAACTTTTCATTCATTCAACGCACGCCCCGTATTGTCGTTTTTAGATATCGTTTAGATTTAGAATATTGCCTATTTATTGACAATTGCCAGGGCTTCATTTTGATTTTTGATTTTTATAATGCCATAATCTGATTAGGCATACATGCGCAACAGTCGGCCGAGTCGGCCAATCCGGCCGACCGATTTGGCGGCCAACCAATGAAGTCGCAAAAATGCCCACCCAAAAAACCCCCAAGTAGTAGTACTAAGTAGCTGACGAGACATTTTATCTTAATAAAACAGTCATAGTTACTCCTGCCGTTTACCCAAAGTTGCGTTAATTTTGCTTTCGGGTTTTATTATATGTAAGTCGCATTTTTGGCCAAAAACTACGTCGCTTTTTTGTTAAAACTAAGTTGCACGGCTGACCGAATTTTGGAGGTTGCACATGTATGTGATTAGGACACTAAAACTACATGAGATTGATGAGAATATATAAATAAGCCCTAGAGCTTAGTGTAGACCAATTCCTAAACAATTCTCTAATTCTCAAAGACTCTCAAATAATATTTTAGCAATGGAACCCAGAGGTTCCTAGTCATTTTGTCATCTGCCATTTCGTCATCTGGGTGTCTGGGGTGCTCACCTCAACTATGGTCACTTCGTCATCTTAATTAACATGCACTAGGCCTACCTGAAGAGAGTCATTTCGTCATCCACACCGATCATATTAGTTCCAACTTCAAGTGAATTAATGTAACAATCAAACATATCTTGGAATCCTAATGATCCCAGTCATTTTGTCATCTTAATTGATAAAACCTGTCGATCGATCGATCGGTTCTGCTTGCCGCAGCTTATTGTGATTAAACAAATAAAATTTACACAAACTCGAATCCCACATAGATTGATGACGATTGATGAAGTATCCAGCACAACTACATAGGCCCTAATAAATATTTGGTCACTTCGTCTTATTATTTTTCAAGCTACTTTGCTACTTTTGGTCACTTCATCATCCAATATGACGAAATGGAATATGACAATCTGACCAGTGACCGACCCAGACAAACCTGGGTCTTGCTCTTGTTGAATCAAGTAGGGGCCTACTTGACCAAACTTTGGGGTTTAGACTGAGAATTTGGGTTGAGTTTTGTTAAACAGTCAAAATAGGAATTTTAGGAATTTTGGATTCTTAAATAATATTTTAGCATAAAATCTTACTTTTCAGTTACTTTTTGTTCAAATAAGTTTTTTGATTAATTTATAAGTGTATAAAAAACTAGGAAATCAGAATAACCTTTCTAAAAATGAATCAATTTTGTATATTTATAGATTGTATTGCACTTTAAAATAGCAATTTTTGGCTATCCTATAGTTTTGCACGTTTAATTCCAACCCCCACCTCCCACCACCCTTGAATAGAGGGCGAAATAATTCCGGAAATAATTAAACGTGCGAAACTACAGGATAGCCAAATTTTCTTATTATATTCTATGTAAAGTAGTATGTTCCTACTATATAAGTTATAGAATAACTTAACATAGAACATAGACTTTATATAGAATATATTAAATAATAAAATTGCTTTTTCCAAGAGCACCTATAAATAGGGGGGACAGGACAATTCGGTAACAGACAGTTCGGTAACAGACAGTTCGGTAACACCAAGAACAGTTCGGTAACAAGTTGTGGACAAATCGGTAACAAGCTTACTGAGAGTAAGTAGCATAGATATACTGTATTACAGTAAGTCAATTAGATACTATCGATTTACACATTAACAGGTATTATTCGCATGGTTAAATTTGTTATATTGAATGCAACTAACAAAGTTTTTGAACTCACCAATGCCATGCGCACGCTGCAGCTGCTGGCTGGCAGCCGTGTCACAATATTTTGCTACTTCCAAGCACAAAACAACGCAGCAAAATGCTGCTAACAGCATGCTGGCAATGCAGGCTCTGCATGATGGCAATCTCTACAATTAGGTTAACGCTTAATTTGCTGGCAGGCCTATTAATAAATTAAAAATTGAGAATAGTCTAGATGTATAGGCCCCCATGCTAGGCTATGCTAGGTAAACTATAATTCAAATTTCATTCTAGCTTAGCTACTAAAAGCCTGCCTGCCCTAGCCTAGCTATACCTATGGCATTGTATAGCGTGTAGCTTACGTAAATATTAGCAAAAATTTAATGGGCTAATGAATGACCAATGTAGCTCTAGTCTAGGAAGTAGCGAAGTTGCGCATATTAGAGAGAGAGAGAGAGAGAGAGAGAGAGAGAGAGAGAGAGAGAGAGAAAGAGAGAGAGAGAGAGAGAGAGAGAGAGAGAGAGAGAGAGAGAGAGAGAGAGAGAGAGAGAGAGAGAGAAAGAGAGAGAGAGAGAGAGAGGGAGAAAGCTGAGACAGAGACAGAGTAGGAGAGGGACTGATAGAGGATGGTGAATAAGCAATACACAGAATGCGTCATGGTAGCTAGCCATACTAAAGGTGCTTTTTGACTCCCCGTGGATTTTTCGCAAGTTCTTTCCCAAGTGAGCCAACTCACCAAATCGCCCTCAAAAATAAACCCTGTCTTAATAATATACCCAACACGAACTTGCTAAGCCTCTATTGTTACAATTTTGCTCTGCAAAGCTGAATTGTGCAAAGCTAAAGCTAACCTAAACCACATTGTGCAAAGACTGAGCCTAAGCTTAGCAGTCTTTTGTTGATACAAACCATACTGAGTATCTACATCTATGCTTTATCCTGTGCGCACGTAGTAGCTACATGTAAATAAATACACTATATTTGTATGACACGTTAAACTTTACTCCAGAATCTAAGTCTCATATTAGCAAGTAACCGTCAATTGCCTAGCCTAATGTGTGAAATGTATAAAATGTATGTTATTCAACTAGAATTCCTCCACCACGAGGCGACCCTGAAGAAGAATGGGGGTGTGGCTGTGATGTCATGGAAACGGTGGCTTGCGGGATTGCTCCTCCAATGAAAATCGGTGGCACTATTTTGAAATGCGTAAAATACTGCTGTAAATAGCTGCCACATTTTTTAGAAATTTCGAAATAAAACTAACTCAAACTATTTTAAACATTTTGCTATGGACGATAATTGCATACGCTGTCAGTCAGCTGTAAGAGCCAGGCAGCAAGCTCTGCAGTGTGACGTTTGCAATCGATGGCAGCATCGTTTGTGTAACACTGGAATCTCCCTGCAGCAATACCGAGAGTTTCAAGGAACAGACTTTAATTGGTCATGTGAAGCATGCCAACAGCAGCATCAGCATCAACAGCACCAGCACCAGCATCAACAGCACCAGCACCAGCATCAACAGCACCAGCAGCAGCAACAGCATCAACAGCACCACCACCAGCACCAAGACGAGCCGATGGAGAGCTCTATGGAAGAGGATGCTCCACCACAGCACATACCACAACAGGTCGAGCCTATCGTCTTTACCCTAATCCCACGTGCATCTGAGAAGGAGAAGGACATTTTGATCCGCTCTGACGGCTTCAGCTACAGTCGAAAATTCAGCCGAGGAGACAGAACGTACTGGAGATGCACAATCCGAAACGCACACACCAAATGCACAGCTTCAGCTATCGAGTCAAGTGGCGCATTTATCAGCGGCAAGAACGAGCACACATGTCGCCAGGTCGGGCAACCATCGATACGGCGACTGATTGTTCGGGAAGCCTGCGATCAAGCTCGGCAGGAGCTCTTCAGGCCCGCCGCTGAAATCGCCGAACAACTTCTGCTGCAGAATGAAGGCAGCTTAAGAGGTCTGCCTCAGTTGCCAACAGTGGACCAGCTGGCAAAAGCTGCAAATCGAGCACGAGCAGCACAACGCCCACAGGAACCAAGAGATCTGGAATTTCAAGTTCAAGAAGAAGCACTGCCGGATGACTTCCTTCAAAGAGATGTCTACATCGAAGAGAATGGCAGGCGCCACTTCATTTTCGCAAGCCAACGTCAACTGCAGCTGCTGGGACGTTGCAAGGAGTGGTTCGGCGACGGAACCTTCTTCGTCGTGAAGGAGCCCTTTCTACAGCTCTACATCTTCCACGGCAATGTGCGCAAGAATGAGTCAGTCAAACAGATACCGCTGGTCTACATTCTGATGTCCGGAAAGAGCAAGCGAGACTACCGACGTACGCTGCGGGCTCTCAAGGATATGCTTCCCGAGTGCCGACTGACAAGCATCGTGCTCGATTACGAAGCTGGAATGTGGAGAGCTGCTAAGTCTGTCTTTCTGGCAGGTGTGAAACTGCATGGGTGCAGTTTTCACTATTCCCAGGCAATTTGGCGACACATCCAGTCAATGGGCCTGCAGCCAGCCTACGCGAACGACGAGACTGTACGGGCCTTCTGCCACAAATTGATGGCACTGCCGTTTCTGCCAGGCAATTGTATGCATGCTGCATTCACTGAGCTGCAGCAGACGATCCAGAACCAACAGCTGCAAGAGCTGTGCGATTACGTTGCTAACACATGGCTCAACAGCACAGTCTGGCAGCTGGACGAGATCAGCATCTTCCGCAGGAACATCAGAACGAACAATGGGCCTGAAGGCTACCATCATCGCCTCAACCAAAGGGCACGGAGTGGCAACCTGGGCTTCTACAAGCTTGCCTCGCTCCTTTACGATGAAGCGAGGGTAGCCACTCTTCACGCTAAGCTGGTGTCTCAGGAGCAGCTTAGCCGCTACCAGAGGCTTGCCCAGCGCACCAAGGAGGCCAAGCTGATGCGTTATTGGTCCGAGTACCAGGCAGGCACCAAAACGGCAGCTCAATTGCTAAGTGCTGTGGCCAAGTATGTAGTCGCCAAGTGACCAATTGCTTTCGTGAGCGTTGCGTAACTGAACAATGCATGAATATTTACATTTTTTACATTGTGCTACAGTGTAATTGTTTGTATTTGAACGAGCTGTAACTTTTATGTACATGTATGAGTCGTATTTGCTTCAATACTTAGTTCTTAAAAAACAATTATTATACATATTTTACAAGCGATACTTGTATTTTAGTGTAGCTACAGTATCTTATATACGTGTATCACAAAAATCCAAACAAAAGTTACCAACTTCCGAAATAAACTAACTCCGCATTGTTATGGTTGCATGAATTATAACAGTGTTTATGTCTCTTAAAATATATTACACGTCTATCATAATTATTGTAAAAAATTTATGCACTAATAAATAAAATGCATCATTGGGCCTTTTCATATTACAAATTCCAGAACCAGAATCGGTTCGGAATTCCAAGAAAAACAGCAGTATAACAATTAAACTCTGTTAATATTTGACTGCCTTAACAACCTAACTTAGCACAATTTTCACTTTTTTCTTGGCGATTGTCATTCAATAATAAAAACTTTATAGCACGTATCTCCCTGTAGTTATGGAGACAAAAAGTTATACTTCACAAATTGGTTCTGGTTCTGGAACCAGAGCAAGCAATATGAAAAGGCCCATTATAAAAACTTGGCAGTACATACATGGTCGTCTTCTGGCGTTACGGAACTGTCCTGGAAAATGTTACCGAACTGTCTTGAATATGTTACCGAACTGTCCTTGCTGTTACCGAACTGTCTGTTACCGAATTGTCTGTTACCGAACTGTCCTGTATTCTAAATAGGATATTGGATATATATATAGGATAATATAATATATATATCCTACATTGTCAAAACTTTAGTCATTTCTTTAGTTTAGGCCTACCTTCACTTGTCTTTGTTTACTATTTTCTCTATCTAGTTCAATCTAGTTATTTTTCTTATAGAGCTATCACGAGATCTCGACAAGACAAGATTCGAGACAAGATCTTGACATTTTTTTTCATCTCGAGAAATTTTGAATTTTGTCAAGAAATTTGCGACGAGATTTCAAGAATTTTTCTAATACTTTTTTTCAAAAGCTTTTAAGTGATAAGATATAAAAAAGGAAGCAAATCTTCATATAAATACAACTGTTTGTTGTAACACGCTTGATAGGGCAATTTTCAAATGGTAAAATCTAGCCAATGTCGAGCTATTTTAGTTATTTAACAAATGTCATTATATACGAGTTTGTATTGCATATGCGCTCTTTTAGTTATCATTTCAGTTCTGCGACAAGGTGTATCACAGCAGACTCAAAGACAATCTACATAGATCTTTTGATGAATTAGTAATAGACATAGTAGGGCCAAGGGCCTATATGCTAAAGCATAAATATTTATAAATAAATAGCAAGGAATTAAAACTAGAATTAAGAAAGTATTCCGGAAAATCTAAAAAATATATTTTAGAATTGTATCTTATCAAGAAATTTAAGACAAGATAAGACAAGATGAGAGCAAGACAAGATGCAATTCTGAAATATATATTTTTAGATTTACTTTGTCTTGTCTCGTCTCAAAATTCTCGACTTATAAGCCTTTCTCATCTCAAATCTCGTCTCAAATAAAATCCCTAATTTTGACAGCTCTATTTTCTTATCTTTCTTCCTTGTTACCTTCTGATTGGCTCCTCATTCTTAGCTCTTTTTTAGTTGCGCACTTCATCCCTCGTTTTATTATTTTGGGTTCAACCCCTCTTTAAGTTAGTTTTATAAATATATCAGTTTGGGCCCTGCGCCCACTTACTGCTCCTTTTAGTATTCAACCATTTGAATAGAGATCTATCACACAAGTTGAAGTCTAGGCTGTATGGTCTCTGCCAAAGTAGATTCACTTGCCACCCAGCTAGAAAATCTGAAATAGCCTTATAGATATATGGCCATACATTGTCCATTGGCCACATAACCTTGTCTACATACATGCCCAACATCCATCCAACCTGTCCAAACTGGACGGGTGAAATGGCTACCAGCCAAGATAAGTCACAAAATCAAAAATGCAAAAAACGAAAAATTTGAGGAAGAAAAAAAGGAGAGAAAGAGAAAAGGCAAAGAAAGGAGGGAGAAAAGAGAGAAGGAAAAGAGGAAAGAGAAAGAGAAAAAGGCAAGAAAAGTCATATACAAAGTGAAAATTAAGTCACAATTAGGAGGAACTAAGTTGCAATCAGGAGGAACTAAGTTGCATTGGATGGGTTGGGCAAATTTTGAGGTTGGGCATGTATGCTTATCTAGGTGAATATTATTTGACCAGAGAGAGTGCCAGAGGTTCCCAAGGGTATACTAGACAAAGTTGATAAAATATTGACCATTGACCTTGGTGTTTGACAGAGTTGTGCAGATAGAGACTCATCTGTTTGGTATGAAGTCTACTAGTAGCATAGTTTTCTTGTCTGAGATGGATCTCCTAGTCATAGCTGCCTCAGTGTTCCCAGCTCCTAGCCAGCAGCAATTGTCTGCCTTGCTACCCTTGTCATCCAAGTGGAGCCAGGTTTCATCAATAAGCAAGTTGGGCAGCTGTTTGGCATTGTGATCTAAAGATCCTCTTCTACTTCTACTATAGATTTTCTTAGCTTAAAAGCAAACAAAAGTGTAGAACTGGATGTGCATCTTGTGATTCATGGAGGTTTTTGTTCACCATATAGACAACCTTTCATCATGTTGCACTTGCAAAAACTGCTTATCAAGTTCTTGCAATAAGTTGGGCCATAAACATCCTATCACATATCAAATGCACTGGTATTACTTCAATAAGTATCTTTGCACTTGCACTACCCACTAGTGCATATGCCTTTATACTTTTGACAGAGACATGCAGTGACATTACTTATGACATACCCAAAGTATATGACATTACAAAGATACAAATTGTCAAACATTATCTACATTTAACTGCCAAATTTGCTTGGGAATATGGGGTTAAAATTTAAAAATAGCAGATCACTTGGGTAAAAAATGAAAAAAAGTATATATATATATAAAATTTTGTGGCCAAAACTTACCTGAAAGATTCATATATAGTCATAGGACATTTTTTCTTTAGACTTTTCATCTAGGTCATTTAATCTACAGGCTGCATTTTATCCAGTAAGCCATTTTGTTTAATTTGCTCAGAAAAATCTTTTGATTTTCAAGGCTATTAATTTTTAAATTAGTGACCAAGTATACAAATTGGTCACTCAGAAATTTCTTAGCTTGAACAAGAAAACAGCAAAAAATAAACCAAAAAAAGAACTACAAGTGCTCAAAATACTCTCCACCAGCATTGATACAGGCTTGCATCCTGTGAAACCAGCTGTCGAAGCAGTGCCGCTGATCCTCATCCTGAAGCTCCTCGATGATGTTTTTGAACTCATTCACAGCTTCTTCCAGTGAAGAAAAGACCTGGCCCTTCAGAGTCTCCTTGCACTTTGGAAACAGAAAAAAGTCACATGGTGCCAAGTTTGGACTATACACAGAATGAGTCATCAGCTGGACCCCACAGTCAGTCAGAAACTTGAGAGTTTGAGCCGCCATGTTGTCACTGGCGTTGTCATGGTGCAGAAGCTTCCCGCGCATTCCACACCTTAAGCACCTCTGGCTCACAGCAGAAAAAACTTTGGCAGGCAAACCATTGTGTACCAGTCAGTGGTGATTGTCTGGCGATCTTTCAGTAAAACGGAAGCCACATGCCCAGTGCGCATGAAGAAACAGGCCACCATCTGTTTGCCGACACTCCGGCTGCGTTGAAACTTGGTAGGGCTGTCCTTGTCTCCGAAGGTCTACATGACTGACTGGCACTTGCTTTCCAGGTCATATTGATAACTGTAGGTCTCATCACCTGTAAGGATGTCCCAGATATGCCGGGTGGTCCCAGATTCGAATTTCTGCAGCATGAATCGGCACCAAGCCACCCTGGTGTCCTTCTGAATCTGCACATCCGACAGCTGATGTGGGATTCACTGGGAAGCCAGCTTCCGTATTCCAATTTATTCGTGCAGAATGGCGTGCACACTCCCCAATCCAATACCAATCTCCTGCTAGATCTGCTAGTAGGTCACTTGCTGGTCAGCAGCAATCATGCTGCACACAGCGCAGATATTTTCTGGAGTCACTATGTCACAGGGTCTCCTGGATCGATGTTCATCTTCGAGGCTTTCTTGACCCTGGCAAAACTCAGCAAACCAGTTTTTGATGGTTGAGTATGAAGGATATGGATGGGTGAAAATGTTCTGTAGAGTTTGATACAAATCCGCCAGCAACTTGCCTTGCTTGAAGTGCAAGTATATAATTGCTCTGAAATCGCGGATTTCCAGCTTCATTGTTGAATTGAAGAACTCAATGTGTGAACTGACTTTAACTCACTGCAGTGGACTCAAAAGTGGCTGCTTCTGTTTGAAAATTTTGCTGCTATACTTTTAAAAGTTGGTCTTTACCATAGACGAATTTCATGCTTCTACGAGTACATCTCGTAGATCCTACTCAGGCTAAAGACTTTCTGAGTGACCCTCAGAATTCACTTCTCTGTGAATTAGACACATATTAGAGTTAGAGTTAGAGACGTATTGGCACCTGTCACTTTGTCTCTTGAATATTATTATAAAAAGTTAAATTTAATAGTTATTATAAAATTACATAAAATGCTAGACAATAAGAGAGCCAATTTTAATCAATAGATTCTACAAATGAACATTATACAGAGTTCAAAGGCCAACTATTGTATTAAGTGTCTTTTTGCTACTTTAATTGCCCTAGTTTCGCACATTTGCTGTAAATGTAAAACTTGAAATTGCACAATTTTGGAATATTTGCCACATTCCAGAATGTTTGAGACTTATATGGCTATGCTATTGTTAAAATAAACAAAGAATTTAAAAAAGTTACAAATGACAAAAGGTGGCAATGGGTATATAACTAAGATCTTTAAATCTTTGTGCCATTGTTACATTGCATTTTAATGTCATTAAATTTTATTGTACTTTAATATAGTAGCTTAAATATTGATACTAAAGCAGCTATTGTTGTCTTAATTTTTGAAAAAAACTAGTAATGGGACAATTACATGTACAATGGCATACTCATCCTACTGACCCTGAGAACTGAAAAAAAACTAATCTAACTTCACAAGCAGCATACACACTTACCTTAGCCTCAATCGCATGAGTCTCTATAAAAATGCATGCCACACGAAATCGAATAGATGTACTTCAGTGCAAAGGTTCTCTATCACTGAGCCATAAGAGACAGGAAATTATCGATATTCTTGCATTCAGTACTTAATAGTGAGAAATTGTTTGGCTTGCTGGAGGCAATGGTGCGCTGTGTGATGAGCCTGCTTGCACACCTGATGACCATTGCAGTCTTGTGCGGCAGTTGCCAGGTGTTTCAAATGCATCAGCAGCCAGCATCTCAACCTGTGCTGGTGATCAACACCTGGCCGTTTGTCAACGCCACCAGGGCAGCCTTCGCTGCCCTCAGCCGCACAGGCAGCGCCCTGGATGCTGTTGAGGCCGGCTGCTTGCAGGCCGAAGCGGACCAAAGCTTGGAGTCTGTGTCCTATGGCCACCACCCGGATGAGGCTGGCAATGTCACTTTCGACGCCATGCTGATGAACGGCGTCACCATGGAAGTCGGCGCTGTGGCCGCCATGCCGGACATTCTGGAGGCTGTGAGCGTGGCCAGAGCTGTGATGGAGCGGACCGGCCACACCATGTTGGTAGGCGATCGGGCCGCCGACTTCGCTGTTGAGATGGGCTTCAAGCGGCGCTCGCTTAATACTGACAGGTGCGGCTGGGTGACTGTATTGACTCTATATCTGCCTCAATATTGAGCAGCTCAGGATACTGTGACTTCAAGCGCTGGTGTCAAATAGCTGGGAGCCTGATCTCTAGATGGACTCTGTATTAGTGGCTGTGCGAGTGGCGGCAGTCTGCATCAGTGTTAGTGGCAGAGAATGGCAGTCTGCATCAGTGTGAGTGGCAGGGGAATGGCAGTCTGCATCAGTGTTAATGGCAGGGGACTGGCAGTCTGCATCAGTGTTAATGGCAGAGGACTGGCAGTCTGCATGGTGTTGGTGGCAGGGGACTGGCAGTCTGCATCAGTGTGAGTGGCAGAAGAATGACAGTCTGCATGGTGTTGGTGGCAGGGAACTGGCAGTCTGAATCAGTGTTAATGGCAGGGAACTGGCAGTCTGCATGGTGTTGGTGGCAGAGGACTGGCAGTCTGCATCAGTGTTAATGGCAGGGGACTGGCAGTCTGCATGGTGTTGGTGGCAGGTGACTGGCAGTCTGCATGGTGTTAGCAGCGGCAAGACTGTCGGCGTTCCCACAGGTCCGCAGCGGACTGGCGGCAGTGGCGGTCAGGCAACTGCCAGCCAAACTTCCGCCGCAACGTGCAGCCGCCGGCCGACCACAGCTGCGGCCCCTACCGGCCAGCTAGCAGCCGCGATTCGAACCCGGGCAACCGGCGCCTCGGCCACGACACCATTGGCATGGTTGCTATGGACGCTGGCGGCGGGCTGGCGGTCGGCACCACCACCAACGGCGCGGCCCACCGGGTGCCGGGGCGCGTCGGCGACACTGCGGTGGTCGGCGCCGGCGGCTACGCAAAGGCGGGAGTCGGCGCGGCAGTCGGCACGGGGGACGGCGACATCCTCATGCGCTACCTGCTGGCCTTCGCCGCAGTCAGCGAAATGTCACTCGGAGCGTCGCCCGAGGCTGCCTGCAGAGCGGCACTGGCCTCGGTGCGGCCGCCGCCCAGCGGCTTCCACGGAGCTCTGGCCGCGGTGGACGCCGATGGCAATGTCGGCGGCGCCTGCATCGGCTTCGACAGCTTCCAGATCAGCGTGATGCGGCCGGGCATGCCGGAGCCGAGCCTGCTGCCCGTGCCCTGCAGTCCGGGCCGGCCCGCGCGCCTTTGAGCAGTGGCAGCTATTTTTTGTTAAGCCGAGTCTTTCGATTGACGCAAAAATATTTACCAATACTTCGATTCTTATCATTCGGATTTAATAATGCGCTGTAATATGATTGATAGCTCGTATTTGATGCCCTGTTGTCTTCTATCGCACCTAAGACTACTGTCTCATTGTGGGGGTTCAACAATAAATGATTTTCTATTTATTTTGTAAAAATATTTTTGAATGTCTCTTGTTAATTTTTGTAATGTTTTAAGGCTAATACATTTAGTTATCCCGTTATCAAATAGTATAAATGGCAGAAAATAAAATAGTTTCGAATTTCCATCACACAGTTCGGGGTCACACAGGTGGAGATCAGGGTCACACAGGTGGAGATCAGGGTCACTCAGGTAGAGAGCAGGGTCACTCAGATAGAGAGCAGGGTCACACAGGTGGAGAGCAGGGTCACTCAGATAGAGAGCAGGGTCACACAGGTGGAGAGCAGGGTCACTCAGATAGAGAGCAGGGTCACACAGGTGGAGAGCAGGGTCACTCAGATAGAGAGCAGGGTCACACAGGTGGAGATTAGGGTCACACAGGTGGAGAGCAGGGACACACAGGTGGAGATCAGGGTCACACAGGTAGAGAGCAGGGTCACACAGGTAGAGAGCAGGGTCACACAGGTGGAGAGCAGGGTCACACAGGTGGAGGGCAGGGTCACACAGGTGGAGGGCAGGGTCACACAGGTGGAGGGCAGGGTCACACAGGTGGAGGGCAGGGTCACATAGGTGGAGGGCAGGGTCACACAGGTGGAGGGCAGGGTCACACAGGTGGAGAGCAGGATCACACAGGTGGAGGGCAGGGTCACACAGGTGGAGGGCAGGGTCACACAGGTGGAGGGCAGGGTCACATAGGTGGAGGGCAGGGTCATATAGGTGGAGGGCAGGGTCACATAGGTGGAGGGCAGGGTCACATAGGTGGAGGGCAGGGTCACACAGGTGGAGAGCAGGATCACACAGGTGGAGGGCAGGGTCACACAGGTGGAGGGCAGGGTCACACAGGTGGAGAGCAGGATCACACAGGTGGAGAGCAGGATTACACAGGTGGAGGGCAGGGTCACACAGGTGGAGGGCAGGGTCACACAGGTGGAGGGCAGGGTCACACAGGTGGAGGGCAGGGACACACAGGTGGAGAGCAGGATCACACAGGTGGAGGGCAGGGTCACACAGGTGGAGGGCAGGGTCACACAGGTGGAGAGCAGGATCACACAGGTGGAGAGCAGGATTACACAGGTGGAGGGCAGGGTCACACAGGTGGAGGGCAGGGTCACACAATCTCCTGTTCACGAATTCATGCTCGCCAGCAGTTCCTGGCATTCGCCCGCCTCTGCAGCAGCTGCCACCAGCCACCCGGGAATTCCAGAGCGCATCGATGGCGCAGCAGCAGACAGCCGGCCACTGCGGCTGCTCCAACCGCTGCCCCCGCGACGACCTTCTGGTCAGCCTGATGCAGTTCCTCCGCCACGACCTGGCCAGTGAGCCACTCTCCGACAGGTCACGGCTCGCCCAGCGAAGCTTGCTGGACCGCCTGACCGCGATGGAGCTCCAGGAGCCTGGGGGAGCCGGCCGGCGCTGCTGCTGCCTCGGCCGGTGCCCCGCCGAGAGTTTGGCCGAGCCGCCCCGTCTGCTGGGCAAAGTGCAGCCGATGCCGGCGGCTACTGATCGGCAGGCGCGGTCGCCGCCGTCTGGGGCCTCCGCAGTCGCTGCCGCTGCCGCTGTGACCAGGCGCGACAAGAAGGCCGCCACTACCGCGCAGCGAGGTGACCTGGAACACCTGCGTAATAATTTTCTCTGCCTTTACCCTCTGTTCTATCCCTCCTTTATTATTTATAAGGAGGGATAGAGATAGAGGTCTCCCGCTCTTCTCTTCCTCTTCTCTAGCTCTTCCCCTACTCCAGCTCTTCTCTTCCCCTTCTCCTGCCCTTCTCTTCCCCTTCTCCCGCTCCTCTCATCCCCTTCGCCCGATCTTCTCTTCCCCTTCTCCCGATCTTCTCTTCCCCTTCTCCCGCCCTTCTCTTCCCCTTCTCCCGCCCTTCTCTTCCCCTTCTCTTCCCCTTCTCCCGATCTTCTCTTACCCTTCTCCCGCTCTTCTCATCCCCTTCTCCCGCCCTTCTCTTCCCCTTCTCCCGATCTTCTCTTCCCCTTCTCCCGCCCTTCTCTTCCCCTTCTCCCGCCCTTCTCTTCCCCTTCTCTTCCCCTTCTCCCGATCTTCTCTTACCCTTCTCCCGCTCTTCTCATCCCCTTCTCCCGCCCTTCTCTTCCCCTTCTCTTCCCCTTCTCCCGATCTTCTCTTCCCCTTCTCCCGCCCTTCTCTTCCCCTTCTCTTCCCCTTCTCCCGCCCTTCTCTTCCCCTTCTCTTCCCCTTCTCCCGCTCTTCTCATCCCTTCGCCCGATCTTCTCTTCCCCTTCTCCCGATCTTCTCTTCCCCTTCTCCCGCCCTTCTCTTCCCCTTCTCTTCCCCTTCTCCCGATCTTCTCTTACCCTTCTCCCGCTCTTCCCTTCCCGCTTGAAAAAGTGTCATTACGAATTTACATCTGTTTTTAACTGTTCAATTAATTTTCTAGACGCCCGAGTCAGAATGTCTTTGCCTCCGCAGATGTTCTCTATGTAAGTACATTGAGTACTTGAACTGGCTGTTTGCTCAGACTAGCAGATTTCTAGAACCGAATAGCAGAGTAGATTCCGGTTTCTGCATTTCAGCGCCAACAACTGCAGCTCGCCGCCTCCCTCTGAGGCAGCCAACCGTGACGAAGTCGGTAAGTTGTGCCGCTTCTCGAATTTTTGTTCCAAAAAAAGCCTTACAATTTGCACTTTTATCCCAACATCGCATTCCAGACTACGAGGAGCCGTGGAGTCCGTCCAGGTCCAATCCTATCGCGTAAGCGCTCCTTTATCGCCGCTATTATTTCTTCCTATATTGGGAAAAACGCTGAGGGTCCTTGTGTGGGGTAGGCAGAGGGGATAAATTTCCCGCACCCGGAATTGTGTGCTGGCTGACTCATGCTAAGCGTTGCTGGCCTGCGCTTCCAGCTGGTCGACGTGGCTCTGCGGGGGGGGGTGAAGTTGGCAGTTTGTTGAATGACTCCGCCACAGCCAGCCAATGCGACATGAGTCTGCAAGTCTAGAGTGGCAACTCATCCACTAAGCCACCCAGCAACAGCCAAATCCCCTCTAATAGCTCACGCTATCGAGCAGGCACAGAATTTCAGCTTGAATTTCATTGATGATTCAATAACGTTTGAAGAATCCACGGCTGATGGTATTTTGGGGCAGCTGGATCACCGATGACATTGCTTCTGTGCCCGAGTGAATTTAAACAAAACACAGTCTTTTTTATCTGTTTAAATCTCTGCTAACAAGTTTATTGCTTTGTAAAAACGGTATTTTAGTTGCTGATACCGTTGAGATATTAAACAATGTTTTCCTTTACACCAGTGAAAGATTTTGTAAAGAAATTTCTGACATTTCAATGCTCCTATTTCCTTCCAATCCGCATAGCAGTAACCAGAGCAGGCAGGTAGGATCGCCTTGACTTGGCTGACTGGTCAGGCGCTGCAGAGCAAAGAAAGCAGCTCAAGTCAGGGGGCTTCAATTCTGCGTTGCTGTGGGCTGACAGGGGAGGGGCAGGGATAAGTGAGTCATCCGCGGTTCTCTGTCGCGGTTGCTAGTTTTTGTGTTTAAGCTGCCTAGCGCTTAGTCTGCTATTATAGTGTACCAGATTATGTCCTGGACTGTTTATACAGATATTGCCCTTGCTTGGCGGAATATATTGAGGTTTCGAACACCAATGCCGGTTTATTTCCTATGCCACGCTGAAATCACTAACCCGATGAAAATGGTACCATTGGATATTTGATAGAATCTGGCATCTTCTGACTGCTTTCTGAGATTGACAAAAACACACAAGTTAGGAAATTCTGAGCCATTCTTTCCCTGAAAGTTAATGAGCATTAAATTGTCACAAAAATCCACATTTAATCCAACTACGAGTATATCCACTGGAAACCTAAAGTAGGTACTTCAATTCTGAGCAGGACCTCCCGGATGCATCGCTCCGATCATCCAGCTGCATAAATTCGATTCAATTCGTACCATCGATACCAGACATAAAGACTCGTACTAACGCTAGAGTTCATTAGTTCATAAAGTTCAATTGGCTCGCCACAGCACTGAATATCTAGGGCTGGGCGGTATCGAAATTCGTTGGCTTTCAGTCTACCTCAATCCCATTTCTAAAATCCCTATCTCCCTGTTCCCAGCCTGCCCTCGAAGCTCGCCGTCAACTCGCGTCGCCGCCAGTCCGTAGCCGGCTGGCCAGCCTCGGCCGCCTTTGCCGAGTCCTGGGCGGCGCCGTCTGCGGCTTCGGCGGCGTCGGCGTCGGCAGCCACAGTGAGCAGGCCGCTGCAGCTGCGCCAGTCAGACTCGGGCCGCTGGGTCCGCTTCGGCCACTGCACTCTGCAGGGCAGCCGCCTCCTGTGCTGCCGCCATCAGCAGCGGCCAATCCAAACCCTGCAGCTGGCCGGCTACTCCGCCATCTACTCGGACCGCGAGTCCGGCATCTGTCACGTGATCAAGCTGGCCCACGCCAGCCTGCCAATGCACGCTCTGGCCGCCGATTCCGAATCGGAGGCTCGCGTCTGGATTGCCGCCCTGAATGCCGCGTGCGGCGCCGGCGGCTGCGGCGGACACCCGCCGACCAACTCCGTCAGCGCGGCCGCGACCGCCGCGTCATTCTCGCCCGCCTGGGCCGCATTTCGCTGCAGTTCATCGTCCAGCACTTCAAACTCCAACGATTCCTACAGCGGTGGTGGCGGGGGCGGCGGCGGGGTTGCTGCGAACGGCGGCCCCGAGTCGCAGTCGCCGGCTGCGGGCATCGAGCACCACCGGCGCGGCTCCCTGCCGCCTTCGCTGTCCTCGTCGTTTTCCTTCTCGCCGGAGACCAGCCCGGTGCATCACGCTGCCGCCTCCGCCGCCTCCGCCGCGTCTGGTGCTGCTGGTGAGCTCTGAGTCTATTTTTGCGTTTCTGCGTGAAGACTCGCCATCGATCAGTGTGAGACTAGATATCAGCATGTGGCTAGAGATCCGCTTGTGAGATTAGAGGCTGTGAGACTAGAGATCAGCATGTGAGATTAGAGGCTGTGAGACTAAAGATCAGCATCTTTTAGTTTAAATATAGCCGAGGCCAGCGCAAACTGCGTTAGTGAATTGCTGTACTTTTAGCTTATAGTAGCGAATCGCTGCCAGCAACAAGCCGCTGTCCGGCAACGAACCATTCCAGGCGAGCCGGCCAAGTCCTCCAAGTCCCCAGGCGAGGGCCTGATTCGTCGCTTCCGCGGCTCCTTCGGCGCCGGCAGCGGCGGCGGTTCCGGCGACAAATCATCGGCCTCCCAGGGCCCGCCGTTGGCCTCCCCAGACGCGCTCGTGTCCGGCCTGGTGTTCGCTAAGCTCCTGCCGGCCGCGCTGCCATCCGTCACGGCCGCCTCCGGCCAGCAGCCGCCTGTCGGACACTGGTGCCGCCGCTTCGCCCAGCTGCTGCCGAGCTCCTGCGTGCAGCTGGCCGAGCCGGACGGCAGCTGCGAGTTCCGCCTGCCGCTCGCCCAGCTGCGCATCGGCCCGCTGAGGGACGACCGGAAGCGGCGCAGCGCCCTGCGGCTCTACTCGGAGGCCGACGACCGCGACTGGCTGCTGCTGGACGTGACCGACAAGACCCGCCTGGGCGCCTGGATCAAGCAGCTCATCCTGGCCACCGCACCCTGCTACGACACGCCCGCTCTGCCTTCCCGATCCGGCGCCGCTTCCGGTGCCGCTTCCAGCTCCGTTTCCGGTGCCGCTTCCGGCTCCGCTTCCGGTGCCGCTTCCGGTCTGACTGCTCCTCAGCGGCCGCTGCCGCCACCGCCGCGCCGCCAGCTGCCGGATCTCCCGCCGTCGGTGGCGACACCCGGCGGAGGCGATGGCGGCGGCGCTGGCGGCCTCAGCCTGGCCTGCCTGACGGACTCGCAGAGCCGCCTGATGGACAGCTCGGCTGGGCCGGCGCTGAAGACTCGCTTGCTGCTGCAGCAGGGCTGGGCCAGTTGAGCTGCGGCTGTTCATTTAGGTTGCCGATCTACTGGCTACTTACAGTAGTCTGGCTATTGACGGATTGTGTCCAAACTGATTGTACTGACCAAGTAGAAAGGTTTTGTTGTCTGCCGTTGTTTATTAAATTTTCTATTTGCTCTGGTTGTTTTCTTTATCACACGGAATCTTCGTTGAATTTCGAAATTTCAAGTAGCTCTGTTTGTTATTGATTCGATACGAACATTATTGATAGCTGTTCTGCTTATGAATAGTTCCTGTCCATGCATTCATTGCTCTTGTTCATACATTTTAAGCAATACCCTTGTTGGCTTTTCCAGCTCTTGTTTAGCAGCTTCTTATTTTAGCTATTTTATTATCTTGTTTTTTGTTTCAATATTCCACTGTGCTACCGACCTACTTCTACTGTTAGTAATCATGATTATGTAGCTTTTTGTCTAACATTTCCTTGTTAATTCTGTACTGTAAGTGTTTTGTAAGTTCTCTTTGAAGTGGCCGGTTTTTGCAATCGCTCCAGAAACTTTGAGATTTCTATTAGAATTGCCCTCACACCCTCAGAGTCGCCCTCACACCCTCAGAGAATCGCCCTCACACCCTCTGAGAATCGCCCTCACACCCTCAGAGTCGCCCTTACACCCTCAGAGTCGCCCTCACACCCTCAGAGTCGCCCTCACACCCTCAAAGTCGCCCTCACACCCTCAGAGTCGCCCTCACACCCTCAAAGTCGCCCTCACACCCTCAGAGTCGCCCTCACACCCTCAAAGTCGCCCTCACACCCTCAGAGTCGCCCTCACACCCTCAAAGTCGCCCTCACACCCTCAGAGTCGCCCTCACACCCTCAGAGTCGCCCTCACACCCTCAAAGTCGCCCTCACACCCTCAGAGTCGCCCTCGCACCCTCAGAGTCGCCCTCACACCCTCAAAGTCGCCCTCGCACCCTCAGAGTCGCCCTCACACCCTCTGAGAATCGCCCTCACACCCTCAGAGAATCGCCCTCACACCCCCAGAGAATCGCCCTCACACCCTCAGAGAATCGCCCTCACACCCCCAGAGAATCGCCCTCACACCCTCTGAGAATCGCCCTCACACCCTCAGAGAATCGCCCTCACACCCCCAGAGAATCGCCCTCACACCCCCAGAGAATCGCCCTCACACCCTCTGAGAATCGCCCTCACACCCTCAGAGTCGCCCTTACACCCTCAGAGTCGCCCTCACACCCTCAGAGTCGCCCTCACACCCTCAAAGTCGCCCTCACACCCTCAGAGTCGCCCTCACACCCTCAAAGTCGCCCTCACACCCTCAGAGTCGCCCTCACACCCTCAAAGTCGCCCTCACACCCTCAGAGTCGCCCTCACACCCTCAAAGTCGCCCTCACACCCTCAGAGTCGCCCTCGCACCCTCAGAGTCGCCCTCACACCCTCAGAGTCGCCCTCACACCCTCAAAGTCGCCCTCACACCCTCAGAGTCGCCCTCACACCCTCAAAGTCGCCCTCACACCCTCAGAGTCGCCCTCGCACCCTCAGAGTCGCCCTCACACCCTCAGAGTCGCCCTCGCACCCTCAGAGTCGCCCTCACACCCTCTGAGAATCGCCCTCACACCCCAGAGAATCGCCCTCACACCCTCTGAGAATCGCCCTCACACCCTCAGAGAATCGCCCTCACACCCCCAGAGAATCGCCCTCACACCCCCAGAGAATCGAGAATCGCCCTCACACCCTCAGAGAATCGCCCTCACACCCCCAGAGAATCGCCCTCACACCCCCAGAGAATCGCCCTCATACCCCCAGAGAATCGCTCTGAAACTCCAGGCGCGAAAGCCGCAGGCTAAAGCTCCAGTTGCGAGCAGCTGTCAGCATTTCTCCAATTTTATTGTTCATTTTTACCAGCCAATCGGGTTTGCCGCCCAGCTACTGGCGGTTTCGAGACGGGAGTTGACGCAGTTATTGTTTCCAACATTACCCTCCATTTTGGACCGCAAAACCAGCTTTTAATTGTCTTGTGTCTCTTTTGCAGTTTTGTTACAGTGGTTTTTGCATACTTATTTATCATCTTATTTACTTAATTTTTCCTAAATATTTTTCGCAATATGCTCTACTTGCTACTTTGACTAAGTAGGAGGCAATTACGCTCGTAGTATTGCTTTAATTTTTCTTTAAAGTTCAAATCGTTTGGTGCCAACGCGCTACTGAATTCAAAGTGTCTTCTTTTTAATAGTTATTATATTGATAATTAGCTTACTACTGCTCAGCAGCTGCACTAAGTAGTATGGTATTCCACAGCTTAATAAAGCCCAAACAAATATTTTTAAATCTGGGTTTTCAATTCCGGGCCAAAGCGACCATCTCATCAAAATAAACACAGAGTTGCACCAAGCCGAGTCGCTCAGGTGATTCGTGAAACTTGAGTGAAGAAAACAAAACTCCGTCTCGTCATTCTTTTAGTTTCTACTTTTATGGCAAATAGCTCGCATTCTGGGCATTATTTGGCGATCCACTGCGGCCGCTTCGCCCATTAATTATTGATTGATTCTGAGACCGCCTGGCTGCAGGCGATCCCTGAGCCGCTGGGGAATTGCTGAGTCCCTCATGTTGAAGACAGCGGTGTCCGGATAATGGACTGCGCTGATGAATTGATAGGCTCTGCGGAACTGCTCGTTCAAGGGCAACTTTTATGGGTTCGCAGTTTCTTGCGTTGGCCAGGGAGTCCCTGACAGAGTGAGCTGGAGTGGAAGGCAGCCGGGGCCAGGGGCCAGGTAGTCCTTGACAGAGTGACCTGCAGTGGAAGGCAGCGGTGGCCAGAGAGTCCCTGACAGAGTGAGCTGGAGTGGAAGGCAGCGGGGGCTAGGGAGTGCCTGACAGAGTGACCTGGAGTGGAAGGCAGCGTTGGCCAGGGAGTCCCTGACAGAGTGAGCTGGAGTGGAAGGCAGCGGGGGCCAGGGAGTCCCTGACAGAGTGACCTGGAGTGGAAGGCAGCGTTGGCCAGGGAGTCCCTGACAGAGTGAGCTGGAGTGGAAGGCAGCGGGGGCCAGGGAGTCCCTGACAGAGTGAGCTGGAGTGGAAGGCAGCGGGGGCCAGGGAGTCCCTGACAGAGTGAGCTGGAGTGGAAGGCAGCGGGGGCTAGAGAGTCCCTGACAGAGTGACCTGGAGTGGAAGACAGCGGGGCCAGGGAGTCCCTGACAGAGTGAGCTGGAGTGGAAGGCAGCGGGGCCAGGGAGTCCCTGACAGAGTGAGCTGGAGTGGAAGGCAGCGGGGCCAGGTAGTCCTTGACAGAGTGACCTGGAGTGGAAGGCAGCGGGGCCAGGTAGTCCTTGACAGAGTGAGCTGGAGTGGAAGGCAGCGGGGGCCAGGGAGTCCCTGACAGAGTGACCTGGAGTGGAAGGCAGCGGGGGCCAGAGAGTCCCTGACAGAGTGGGCTGGAGTCGAAGGCAGCGGGGGCCAGGGAGTCCCTGACAGAGTGAGCTGGAGTGGAAGGCAGCGGGGGCCAGGGAGTCCCTGACAGAGTGGCTGGAGTCGAAGGCAGCGGGGGCCAGGGAGTGCCTGACAGAGTGAGCTGGAGTGGAAGGCAGCGGGGCTAGAGAGTCCCTGACAGAGTGAGCTGGAGTGGAAGGCAGCGGGGCCAGGTAGTCCTTGACAGAGTGACCTGGAGTGGAAGGCAGCGGGGGCCAGGTAGTCCTTGACAGAGTGACCTGGAGTGGAAGACAGCGGGGGCCAGGAGTCCCTGACAGAGTGACTGGAGTGGAAGGCAGCGGGGGCCAGGTAGTCCTTGACAGAGTGAGCTGGAGTGGAAGGCAGCAGGGCCAGGTAGTCCTTGACAGAGTGAGCTGGAGTGGAAGGCAGCGGGGCCAGGAGTCCCTGACAGAGTGGGCTGGAGTGGAAGGCAGCGGGGCCAGAGAGTCCCTGACAGAGTGAGCTGGAGTGGAAGGCAGCGGGGCCAGAGAGTCCCTGACAGAGTGAGCTGGAGTGGAAGGCAGCGGGGGCAGAGAGTCCTGACAGAGTGAGCTGGAGTGGAAGGCAGCGGGGGCCAGAGAGTCCCTGACAGAGTGACCTGGAGTGGAAGGCAGCAGGGCCAGGTAGTCCTTGACAGAGTGACCTGGAGTGGAAGGCAGCGGGGGCCAGGAGTCCCTGACAGAGTGAGCTGGAGTGGAAGGCAGCGGGGGCCAGAGAGTCCCTGACAGAGTGAGCTGGAGTGGAAGGCAGCGGGGGCCAGAGAGTCCCTGACAGAGTGAGCTGGAGTGGAAGGCAGCGGGGGCCAGAGAGTCCCTGACAGAGTGAGCTGGAGTGGAAGGCAGCGGGGGCCAGAGAGTCCCTGACAGAGTGAGCTGGAGTGGAAGGCAGCGGGGGCCAGAGAGTCCCTGACAGAGTGACCTGGAGTGGAAGGCAGCAGGGCCAGGAGTCCTGACAGAGTGACCTGGAGTGGAAGGCAGCGGGGGCCAGGGAGTCCCTGACAGAGTGAGCTGGAGTGGAAGGCAGCGGGGGCCAGAGAGTCCCTGACAGAGTGAGCTGGAGTGGAAGGCAGCGGGGGCCAGAGAGTCCCTGACAGAGTGAGCTGGAGTGGAAGGCAGCGGGGGCCAGGAGTCCCTGACAGAGTGAGCTGGAGTGGAAGGCAGCGGGGGCCAGAGAGTCCCTGACAGAGTGAGCTGGAGTGGAAGGCAGCGGGGGCCAGAGAGTCCCTGACAGAGTGAGCTGGAGTGGAAGGCAGCGGGGGCCAGAGAGTCCCTGACAGAGTGAGCTGGAGTGGAAGGCAGCGGGGGCCAGAGAGTCCCTGACAGAGTGAGCTGGAGTGGAAGGCAGCGGGGGCCAGAGAGTCCCTGACAGAGTGAGCTGGAGTGGAAGGCAGCGGGGCCAGGGAGTGCCTGGCTGTCCTGCGAGCGTGAACTCAGTTCAGTTCAGACCCTAAACCCCATCCACCCCCTGCAGCAGCTGCTTGGCTGTCCCCTCTTGCAATGCCAGCGGGCTTTTAAGCCGCTCCGCATCTCTCCGCATCTCTCTTACCGAATTCTGCTTCTATGCTTTTATTGTTCCGTCTGCCTGCCGCCTACTGGCGCCCCCGCCTCCTCACCTCTGCTCTGCGCCAAGGCTGGCTGGTTACAATAAGAGGCGCTGCGCTGTCTGCTCTCTCTACTCACTCATTTTTATCTGTAGCTGCCCCATTCGTTTTGCTTGCACTTTCGGTCGCGCGCCGAGCAGGTCTGTCTGTTTTTTGCCTTGGCTCTTGAGTAGCTGGCAGTGCTCGGCCCTCACCTACAGCTCGACCGCCACTCCGCAATGCTGACTTCACTGCGCCTGACGCTGCGGCTGCTGCCGATGGCATGGCTTCTGCTGAGCTGTTCGGTCCAGGGTGAGTCTCGGGAGTGCTCAGATCATGTATAAGTTTACTTGAGTCAGAGTGCTGAGCCGTGTGTGTTCGAGTGCTCAGGTATATTCAGATGGTGAGAATTGGAGTGCTCAGTCATGTGAGCATTGGAGTGCTCAAATATATGCAGATGGTGAGCATTGGAGTGCTCAAATATATGCAGATGGTGAGCATTGGAGTGCTCAGGTATATCCAGATGGTAGAATTCGAGTGCTCAGGTATATTCAGATGGTGAGAATTGGAGTGCTCAGGTATATTCAGATGGTGAGAATTAGAGTGCTCAGTCATGTGAGCATTGGACTGCTCAAATATATGCAGATGGTGAGCATTGGAGTGCTCAGTCATTAAGCATTCGGTGCTCAGATATATGCAGATGGTGAGCATTGGTTGGAGTGCCTCAGTCATTTGAGCATTCGAGTGCTCAGGTATATGCAGATGGTGTGAGCATTGGAGTGCTCAATCACGTGAGCATGTGAGCATTGGATGTGTTCAGGTATATGCAGCCCATG